>JAEMWC010000311.1:782500-792500 GCA_016490735.1 Pachyseris speciosa | reverse complement strand
TTAACAAAGGTTGTTGATGAACATAGGCTCTGCTTATCTTGTTTGATGCCAGGCCATCATTTGAACAAGTGTAAGTTGTAATAGGGACAGATGCAAAGTTGAGGGCTGTGACATGCACCACCATACACTCGTTCACGAAGTCGACTTGAAGTTTATGGAATGGGCAAGAGCAAAACAAGAAACACAGCCAATGCTGGACAGTGCTAAACGTTCAGTGATTGCTCCTCAAGAGAGAGAGGCTGCATGCATCAAATCAGGTGGAGGAGTTGCGTCAGGAGCATAGTCATTCAGTTTGCTCAGGTTGTGAAGTTGGTGGTCGTGCGCTGGTTGAGGTATTACCTGTAATTGTGTTTGGAGAGAAAGGGGAACAGCAGGTAATGGCATTGCGTGACTTGGGCTGCCATACTATGTTAATGGATGAGAGTTTGGCGGTGACATTAGGACTTGGAGGCAAAGAGGTGAATCTTGAAATCCATGGTGTTAATTCACAGAGAACATTTACATCTCAGCATATCAAGAAATGCCGTGTTGCTCAAGTTGGAATGAGGAAGTCAAGTATCTATTGCGAGATGTGAAGACAGTTCCCAACCTGAAGATCAGAAGTTGAAGTGGTTGACAATCAAGCATGAGTATAACCACCTGAAAGACTTGGATCTGCATGATACAGACACAAGTCCAGTGCAACTGATAATTGGAACTAACAACTCAGACTTAATTCTGCCAAAACGAATCGTGAAACCCTCAGATCATTTATATGACGAAAGGGTGCCCTACGCAGTTGAGAGCCCACTCGGCTGGGCAGTCACTAACTGGTTACCAGGTGACCAAAGAGTAGCATCACCTTACAGCGCGTTCAAAGTGTAAGAAAGATGTGCAGGTGACAATGAAGAGTTAAAGCGGCTGGTCGTGGCTCATTCAGAGATAGAAACTTTAGGAGTGGTAAAGGTAGCAAACCCAACCCGTTCGATTGAAGACAAGCGAGCACTTTCTTTGATGGAGCGAACAACAGTTAAAATTGACGGCGAAGATGCGTATGTGACTGGACTACTGTGGAGAGAGGAGGACCCATCACTACCCAACAACTATGACATGGCGAAGCGGAGGCTAAAATCCCTAGAGAAGAAGTTTGAGACTAATACTGAGATAAGAGACAGATACGCTAAGTCAATCCAGGATGATGTTGAGAAGGGCAACGTGAAGAAGCTACAGTAAGTGAAGCTGAGGTACAAAGTGAAAGCAAAGTGACTTGGTACTTACCACATCGGTTTACTATCAACCCCAAGAAACCCGATTGGCTTAGAAGAGAGTGCAATGCATCAGCGAAATTTATGGGCCAAAGTCTGAACGATAAGATCTACATGGGGCCAAATCTTTTGTCCTCCCTGCTTGGAGTTATGCTCAGATTCTGTGAAGGGAGAATTGCTATGGCGGAAAATGTGAAAGAAATGTACCACATGCTGCGCCTGCCTGAAAGAGATAAGCTACCAATGAGGTTCTTAAGGCGAGAATCACCAGAAGAAGAACCAAGTGTGTATCAGTTCGAAAGAACAGTGTTTGGAGAAGTGTCTGTGCCATCCTGGGCAAACTACACAATGAGGCGTAATGCAGATGAGAATGGTTATCTTCCCTTGGGTGTAAAAGCAGTCTACAAGCACTTTTACATGGACAACGGCCTGCCGTCTACCAATTCTCTAGAAGAAGCGATAGAAATGCGGAAGCAAATGACTGAGTTACTGCGTCACTGAGGCTTCCATCTACACAAGTGGCTAACAAATGATCCAGAAGTGTTGGCAACCATCCCAGAGCAGGACAGATCTCCACGATTCCTTGAGCTTAGTGAGAATAAGTTACCGACAGACAGAGCGTTAGGCATCACTTGGGACGCTGAGGAAGATATGCTGAAGTTTACTGGGTTCAAAGAAGATGCTGGTACTACAAAGAGGAAAATACTGAGTGTTCTCAGTGTGGGATCCTCAAGGACTCCTGCTACCATTCTCAATCAGAAGTAAGATCATAGAGATCCTCCTAGTCTCGTATGGTGTACCACAAGGATCAATCTTGGGCCCGGCACTGTTTAACATCTATATCAACGGTCTACCATCTGTGCCTAAGGTAGGGTCATTAGAGTGCTATGTTGATGATTCACAGTTATACCTCTCATTTCCTGTACGCGATGCCACCTTAGCCGAAGATCTTCGGAACATAGCCGCATGGTGTTGCCAGAACAGTCTACTCATTAACCCTGACAAGACAAAACTTCTGGATCTGGGGACTCCGCAGATGCTGACAAAGATACCAGATGATCTAAGCATTACATTACTCAGCAAGGAGATTACAACATCTAAGTCTGCGAAAAACCTGGGAGTTACAATGGACTGTAATTTAACGTGCGATGAACATGTATCTAACTCAAGTAACCTCGAAATGTATAGGTAGCCTTTGTCAAATTAATCGTGTAAAACATCTGTTTGATAAGTACACATTGGTCACTATAATCAATTCTCTCGTATTCAGTAAATTATTGTATTGTTCATCAGTATGGGCTAATATACCACCAAGAAAAACATTGAGCTATTACAAGCAGTGCAAAACTTTGCAGCCTGGATAGTTTCTGGAACGAGGAAATTTGATCATGTTACACCTATTCTTAAACAGTTACAGTGGCTGCCAATTATTAAACAACTTGCGGTTAGGGATGCTACCATGGTATTTAAATGCTTAAATGGACTTGCACCTCCATATCTTTGTCAGAAGTTTAAAGCCAGATCGGAAGTGCACAACTGCAACACTAGGAATAGGGACCGCCTACATATACCACTCTGTAGGACGGCTGTAGGGCAGCACGCGTTTACCTTCAGAGGCCAAAAGCTGTGGAATAGTCTGCCAGATGAGTTTCATCCTACAGAATTTGAATTGTATGAAGTATGACTGGGATGATGAGTTGAGGGAGGCTGATCTTTGAGAATGGCGCGAGTGGCACAGAGTAGCAGCAGACCTTGATGAGGTGAAGATTCCTAGAGCCCTCATCAGTCAAGACAAACCTGTGCGTAGACTTCATTGCAAGTATTCTGCAATGCTAGCCAGGATGCCTATGGTACATGTGCATATTTGAGGCAACAGTTCGAGGATAACATGGTGGAGTGTAGACTGGTCGGTGGGAAAGGACGAGTTGCATCACTGAAGGCACAGTCAATCTGCAGGCTTGAGCTCATAGGAGCGCTCTTAGCAGCACGTTCAGCTGAAACACTGTCAAAGGAGCTGATGATGAAGATAGAGAAGATGACCTTCTGGAGTGACTCCACTACAGTTCTACACTGGATAAACCAGACCAGTTCGAACTACAAGGCTTTTGTTGGCAACCGGGTGTCTGAGATTCGCACGATCATGAGTGACCTGGAGTCCACACTGGGGGCGGGCACGGTGTGCTGGAGGTATGTGCCGACAGAGAACAATCCCGCAGATGACATCACCCGAGGACTACAGGTGTACGTCCTGTCCAACTCAATGTGAGTCATTGCTATTATGGTGGACCAGAGTTTCTGCATAAGCCAACAAAGCTGTGGCCAGAGAGTGAAGCTGAAGCACCTCAGGAGGAAGTTGACAAGAGTGAAAGGAAGCTGAAATGGGCTGGAGTATCTCAGGAGACTGAAGCCATGCTGGGATGGAAGAGATACTCATCACTGACGAAACTGAGAAGAGTTGTTGCGTATGTGAAGCAATTTGCAAACAACATGCGAGTGAAGAAGGACGTGCATTTGACAGGACCACTCATAGTATCGGAGCTGAAATCTGCTCAGAATTACTTGGTGAAGAGGGCGCAAGCTGAATCATTCGGTGAAGAGTTGAGGTGCCTGGAGAGGGGACAGGAGATTCCTAAGCAGAGCAGAATAAAGTCTCTAGATCCTAAATTAAAGGACGGATAACTAGTCGTTGGTGGAAGACTGCAGAAAGCCCAGACCATACAATATCATGCGCGACATTCTAAGATTATTGACTCACGTCATGAGCTCGCACAGCTAATCATTAATGAAATGCATCGTTCTTATCACCATCCACCTACTGGACACCTGCTGAATGAAATTAGGCAAGAGTATTGGGATCATCCATGGTCGCCAGGCTGTGCGGAGTGCAAAATTCAAGTGCGATTACTGTTATCCCCAGACAGTGAAGCCCCATAAGCAGAAAATGGGAAACCTACCAGAATGCAGGCTCGAGTCAGGAATGGTGTTTAGGAACACTGGAGTCAACTTTTTCGGACCAATGCTAGTTAAGGAGAGACGAAGTGAGGTCAAATTTTATGGTTGTTTGTTCATTTGCATGGGTACGAGAGCTTGCCATCTTGAACTGGTGGATGATCTTTCAACAGATCATTTAATATGGCATTGAAGAGATTCATAGCGCAACGCGGACGGCCTCAGAGAACGTTTAGTGATAATGGCACAAACTTTGTTGGAGCCAATAATAAACTGAGGAAATGCCTCAAGCAACTAGATGAAGAGAGAATACCAAACGTTTGTGCGCCTAAGGAGATTAAGTGGAACTTTCACCCACCAAGTACTCCACACTTTGGTGGTGCATGGGAGAGACTAGTGCAGTGTACAAAGAAGACGCTGAAAGCGGTTCTGAAAGACAGAGTTGTCCCTAAAGAGGCATTGAGGACTGCTCTCGTTGAGGCAGAGGGTATATTGAACAGTCAACCCCCATGTATCATCTGACCCAGGAGATATTGAAGCACTCACTCTGAACCACCTAGTATTGCTTCTGCACACCAATCCTAGTTATGAAGATGCCAATGTTAGTGACAGAGAGGTTAACTCGACAAAACTGTCAGTGGCAACAGTCCCATTAGCACTGGCCAACTTTTTGTGGAGGCATTTCAGCAAAGAATATCTTCCTAGCTTGTCAGAGAGAAAAAAGTGGAAAGAGAAGAAACAGAACTTGAAAGCAGGAGACGTTGTGCTTGTGGCTGAACCGAATCAGCCACGAGGTGTATGGCCATTGGGCAGGATCGTGTGTGCTTATCCTGGACAAGATGGAATGGTCCGAGCTGTTACTGTGCGTACTCAGAGCAGAGCTCTAGTACAAGAGACCAATTACAAAACTTTGTTTGCTAGAAGAATCGGAAGCCTAGATCTAATGATTGTATTTCATCTCGACATAGTGTCTCGACTGGGAGCGGGAATGTGCCTTTCGCTCCTTTGTGTTTTATTTTAATTTTGGTTTGCTTTGATTGACGTTAATGCCTACGTCAAGGCGTCACGTGATTTGGCGAATGAGTTTGCGAGTTTGCGAGAATGAGTTTTGTGAGGAAACGTGCAAGATGTGTCTTTATGTTGCGTTCACCAGTGAAAGAGTTTACTAAAAAGAACCAGCATTGTGTTTATTAATGTCGAATCCTCGACAATCACAATCATCTTGGTACTAATTATCAAACGCTAACACTGTTACACAATTGAATTATCAGAAATTTTTGAAATAATGTCCAAAAGCATCAAGTCAATAACAGACAATAAAAACATACCAAACTGTTACATACAGTACCTTTGGTTCATTTGATTTGATCCACACATTAAACAAGACATCAAAAGCTGCTGAGATCTCGCCGTAAAATCTGTCAGTAGTTATGTCAGGATAAGGTGCATTCTCTGCATTTGCCACATAGTCAACAATACTTTCACAGAATCTGGCAAGGCCTACAGTGGAAGCAAAATAAATAAATTAAATAGTAGTCAAAACAAAGCTTTTGCACTTGGTCAAGACCACCAAACCACAAAAAATAATTTTGAAGACCTTCCCACAAAAGGGGAATGCATTAATTACTTTTTGCCATTAAAATCCAAAATCTCTCAGAATTATTTGTGATTAAAGACTACATGTAGGATTCAGTGAATTAGCATATTACTCATGCCAAAAACTGGACAAACAGGCTGAGCACTTTAATTTAGAACTTGGAGGTATTCATCAAGTGTTTCATGAGGCTGCTGGTGCCAGTTGTAGCAAGAATATGATGGGCAAATACTGTATCTTGTTTCTTTGATACACTAAAAACAGCTTGTAATATCCCAATGGCTGCTGTACATTCATTCGGTACACTCCTCGATGTGTTGAAAGATTGCAGGAGACACAAAATTTGCCAATTCCTTGAGATTGTTGAGTCCCTCTCGCAGTAAGACTGCCAGGAAATTATTGAAGGTTCATTTCCAATGAAGCCATTCTTTCAAAGCCTCTGTACTGTTCAGATCAGTTTCCAGGCATTCCAGTCGTAGTACATGTACTTCGTCCATTGAGATAGCTGACTACAATGTAAATTGTTGCAATATGAAGGAGACGATTGCCCTAAGGCTTTAATCAGCTAATCTCATACTAACAAACAATACAAGAAAACATGACAGCCAACGGCCAAACAGCAAAGTAGGTACTTTATATGCAGTAACTGAAAAGCCACTGACTGAGATTGCAGGCTCAGAGGCACAGGGAACCCAAAACTAAGAAATATGTGAAATCTAGCAGCTCATAATGTCTGTGCGCACTGTTCTGATCTTTAGTTCCGCTTATTGGATACAACTACTGTACATGTACAATGTACTACAATCCTCAGTGTCATACTCATCAACAACAAACAAGACATTAATCAGGGAATTGCATTTTAACTATTATTTCCCATGTCCTTAAGTAAAATGTGCTATGTGCCTCTAGTTAAGCAAATACCCTCTGCTTACAGTTAGCAATGACCCATCGCAAGTTGTCTTGTTTAGCCATTCCCATCATCGGTAACATGCGACCAAGGATGTCTTTGAGAAACGGAACAACACCAAAGGCTGCAAATAGGAAAAAATTGAAACCCATTAAACTAATTAAAACAATCTCTAATTTGCAGCAGATCAGAAACTAAATTTTGCGGGCACTTGCAAGCCGGGTGAGTCAGTGTTGGAAAGAGGCCCTTTTAAGGGGGGTCTTTATGTCCCTCGTCTGAATTTCAAACCTTTACATGTCGTCATTTCGGAAGGGCTGCATGTTGCTGTCGGAAATTCATGCAGTGACACTGATGTTGATGTTGCAATTTTGGAGTTCGGAGTTCGGAGTTCGTTTCTCTAACAAAAAATGTGATGTCGCAATTAAGGGGTCGTACCTCAGTGTGTTTCCACACAGAAGACTGACGATTAACTTTTTGAAAATACAAACTCATTCTCGACATTCTCCTCTGTCCGAATCCCATTAAGCGGCTGTCTTATTTAAAATCGCCAATGTCAACTGTCCATTTTGCTTTTAATTTTGTCGCTGTCACCATTTAACAGGATCGGTCTTGTCATTCGTTGTCATTTCATTTCCCCTTCATGTCGCTGTTTCAGAGCCATGTTGCCTGTTGGAATTTACCCTAACAGGGCCTATAGAATGTGCTCTCCCAGGGTTATGATCACTTGCTTGAGAGAAACACCACACATAGAATACCCAACCGCCACTCCTGCCTCCTCCACCCCAAAAAAACCTCTAACCGTTGTTTCCGATCATTTCAGTCACTACTACATGTAACAATGTAGGTAATCTGCTATCTTTCTTAACGTATTACATTGGTGAACAGTACAACACTAATCCAACAACATGAGCCAGGTTGACCATCACATATATCAAACTTCAATCTCATCTTTCAATAAAAAATCCCTCAGAAAAGAAAGTAACAGCAAAGAAAAATGTTGGACACATTACAGTCTTATTGGTAGTACTAAAGTCCTTTCAGTTTTCCAGTTAACCTTGGGAAATGTCTTTGTTTATTGGGCTCAATCAGTAGAAAGATTCACCTTGTTTTATTCAAAGAATTTAGTGACCATTGACCAGCATTGTTCTGTTGTATGAGTACACGTTTGGTTTGTGTATTTTAAGATTAGGCAGAAGTAATAATTATTTTGTTTTTAACAAAGCTTAAGGAATTGTAGTATTCAAAGCATTAATTAAGCACAGTTTATTGAAAGAATAATGGGCATTTCAGGAATTTCAAGTTAGCGCCTGGTTAGTCAAAGATTTCATAGACTGAAACACTCTGAGTGGACTCGGAAAGTGAATTACTGTATTAGAAACTACAAAACCTTTCATAGAAAGCCATTGAAGATGAAAATTACACTTTCCCACTTGAGCAAGTGATCTGTGACCATACTTGTCCAATGACTTTTACATGTGGTTAAATGTAATTTAAGCTAAGTTAAACGCGAAACAATGCTGGTCTGGGGTTTCCCTTGTCTCGGTCATGCGCAGTGGTGGGGGATCTGCAGGGGGTCGCATGGTTTTACAGCTCGGGTTTTGAGGTCAACTCATTTGCACGTGCACTTTTGCCTTTTCGACGGTGCTTGGCGACTTTACTGTGTTTATTTCTTATTTGCCCTTTGACGATGGGTTCGCGGGGTACGACTAATAGCTTGCAAACTGCTCCGGTGTTACTGCCTGTTCCATCTGGAGAAGAGGCTTCGGTTTCAAACGTGTCTTCGTCGGCTGGTCAAAACGTCTCACCTCCCTCGTCGCAAGTTTCTCAAGCGTCTCTTCCACCGGCCGGGCCGGCAATCGCGGGAGTTTTGCCAGAAATGGTTGTGTTGATCACGCAGACCGTGCAAGCTGTTCTCGCAGCCGAGCGGGAATCTTCGAGAGCTGCCTCGACTACATCTCAGCCGGTTTTGTCCGCAGCGAGCGCCTTTACTACAACACCGCCTTGTTCGGGAGGCGTTCCCGCTGCTTTGCCGTCGCTCACCGATTCTGCATCAAGCCTGTTGGCCGCGGGGACAGGATTCGGCGGACATCCCGTACAAGGTAGGCCAAGCCAATCATTTGTTGTGCCATCCTTTGTGTCCACGTTTTCGCTTCCATCCATGTCATCTTTTGCTCCTAGCGTCTCGAATGTTTGCTCCTCGCAGAGCGGGGCGATTCGCGATGTCGCCGCCCGTTCTGTCGGTCCATCGGCTTCGTTGTTGGACCAGCCGTTCGTTGTTGGTCCCGGTTTCTCGCCCGTGCCGGCGAAGCTGGTCGCTCAAATCGTGGCGGGCAAGTACGTTGACCTGAGCGATTTACTGGCCGTCAACTTGCTGCAGAAGGAAACCGAGCCGCAAGTGCTGTTTGACGGGCGCCTTGTTCTCACGTCCCAACCGAAGCAACAGCGCCGGAAGATCGAGGACATCGCGTCCTGGATGGAAGCCTTTTCCATCTTTGCTATGATTTTGGTCACCCACTTCCACATCGATGGAAGGACTTATTGCAGTACCAGCTGCTCATCCTCCGCACATTCCGTCATTTCTCGGGCAAAGTGTGGCTCGCGTATACGACTGAGCATTCCGTGAGCATGCCGCCGCCATTCGCTTGACGCATTGGTCGTCGATGAACGTGCAATTATTTAATTTCCATGCTGCTGGTTCGTCCGTCCGTGACTCCACTCTGGCCCAATCTAATGAGTACCCTGAGCCACCAGGATCTTCGTCTTCTAATGTCGTTTGCATTTCGTGGAACAAGGGGCGCTGTACAGCACCCTTCGCGTCGTGTCACTATGCCCACCGCTGCAATTTATGTTCTGGCTCCCATCGTGCGACGACGTGCCCCAATCGCTCCAGCCGGGACAGCCGTGAAGAACGCAAACGTTGTGGAAGTTCTCCAGGATCTTCCTCCGGTGCCAAGGCTCGCCGTACGTGAGGGATTCGTTAGTTGCCGGGTGTCGCAGCCATTCGTGCGTATAGTCTGCAGTTGTCCTTACGGTTTAGCCGTGCCGCCTCGTGTTGGTGCTTCGCTCATTCCCACGTGAACATTCATGATTTTGTTGTTTATCGTTTTTGTTAGTGTGGCACTTCGCCCTAGTTGATTAGTTATCGTAATGTGGTCTCTTTTGGGGCTATTTTGTTATTTTTGACAGTTTGTGTGCGGCTATATTGTCCCTACACCCCGTTTAGCAGGGGTCAGGGTATCAAGCCTTTTCGCTCACCTGCCGCGTTGCGAGGCTCTCTTGTTTGCATTTGTACCAGTCTCGGATGTT
>JAEMWC010000311.1:755000-775000 GCA_016490735.1 Pachyseris speciosa | reverse complement strand
CGCTTGGAGCGCGAGGTCTGGTGGTTGCCGCTCACAGGGTTGTCATGGTTACCCTACGCGCTCGGCTCCGGTGCTCGAGGCCCCACCATCTTTCCAGGCACCTTCCCCAAGCTCATCTATTGTTGATGAGTTTAAATGTGGTTAAATGTAATTTAACCCATTGACTACCGCAGGTTTTTACATTTTCGGAGTGATTTTCCACCTATAAACGATGAATAGCAATTCGTGACTCTTTATTTGAACTACCAGGGAAAAGTGGTGCTGTCCTAAGCACTGGAGGCTCAAGGTTTCTGAAAACGTCATTTTGACGTAGCTATTTTTTATCCGTGAAGCGACAACAATGGCCCAAGTTCGGTTTGCTTGCGATTTCTGCTAAATTTACAGCCATTTTTCATCTTTAGCGGCTGCCTGATGAGCATCATTAAGCGTGACGGTAGCTAAGAGTCCACTTTCTCAAAGAATCGAGCAAGGTGATGTACTTTGTTGTTGAATTTGGCTTGTTACTCGACGAACTGGGAATTTGGCCGGTCGAACACTTAGTACCTTTGGGACTCGACTATTGATGAATTTCTCGACCTACCGCCACATATTTTGGAATTTCTGTGTACTGAAGATGACCACGAGCAGGAAATTTTGGCGGTAGGTCGGAGTGGCTGTAGACTTAGTTTATATGTGAAAGAATTGGGGTATGGAACGGGCGCTGTCAAAAATTCTCGTTAGTTCCCAGCATGCAATGCGCTCAAGATGTTGAAAATGTCGGGAAGGCCCGAATGCACTGGAACAAAAGGCTGTATCTACGCTCGGGAGAAGAATATGAACAAAAAAAGTCATTTCTAAGCTAGAAAAAGGACTGAATTTTGGTTTTTCGACGATGATTTCCCTAAAAAACATGAAGGCAAAAAGGGGCATTTTTGTTGTTTCTCTTTGACATTAAAAACGGCCAGTTTCGTTCTTGTCCAAACTCAAAAGGCCATATTTGGTAAAAATCGCTACGTTTCTTGCATTTATTGGATATCCAAATTTAAAGGGCATTCCATTTCGTGCTTACAACTAACAGTTAAGGCAATATTCGTGCGATTGAGAGAGTTGCAATGTTTTGAAGCATGGGAGTTTTTTACGGCCGGTTTTGGCCGGCACGGGTGCCAATGGGTTAAGCTAAGTTAAACGCGAAACAATGCTGGTCTGGGGTTTCCCTTGTCTCGGTCATGCGCAGTGGTGGGGGATCTGCAGGGGGTCGCGTGGTTTTACAGCTCGGGTTTTGAGGTCAACTCATTTGCACGTGCACTTTTGCCTTTTCGACGGTGCCTGGCGACTTTACTCCCCGCCCTTCCCTCCCCCTTTTCCGGTAAGTATGTGGTAAGTATCATGGTTCCACTGTCTTTTGTCAGTGTGACGGTGCCTGGTGGTTGCCGCTCACAGGGTTGTCATGGTTACCCTACGCGCTCGGCTCCGGTGCTTGAGGCCCCACCATCTTTCCAGGCACCTTCCCCAAGCTCATCTATTGTTGATGAGTTTAAACTGACATGGGCATTTACCCGGTAATAGGTGAGCACTTTGAACCCTAAATTGAGGACTCAGCTAAGTGATCATGATCAATTCAAACACAAAATGAGGGAAGATTGCCCTTACACACTGTAATAACTTGGAATCAGAGTTGTCAGTAGGCTTCTGACACAAGTCAACAGTACCTATTTACAGGGAAGGGGACAATAAGACAGAAACCAAGAGAAAATAAAAAACAAGGGGAAAGCATGTACATGTAGCAGAGCATAGCTGAAGGGAAATGATTTATTGGAAAGGTGAAATAAAGTATTAAATTAGGAATCAAGGATAATGGAAGCAGAAATCACAATCTCTGTATCCAAAACTTTAAGCAATGTGGACGGGAAGAGACAACAACCAAAACAAAAGTATTAATTCTCTGATTGGCAACTCACGATTAGAGCTGGAAAAAGATGCCAGTGTCTGCACAACAAAGTAATGAGGCAGTGATCCTGGGGATAGCTTATCCAAAAGCTCTACCATAACTTCGTGATCAAACCTTCCACCAAGTGCAACCAAAACTTCAGAAGCTGCCAACTGCCAATCAGGCTCAACATCCTATTAAAAATAGGCAGTCTATGACTACATGTGCCTAGTGATATGAAAAATAGTATCATCTGCAATGACTACATGATACAACAACAACAACAACAAGAAACTTTATTGTGAAATAAGTATCAACTGTAACAATTCACGATTGAACAAGAACTAAGTAATAAAAATGTAATGGTAATTTCTTTTTATAGTAATTATGCTTTAAACTTTTATTAATAATAAATTTTGTTACAACAACATGAAACTTTATTGTGAAATAAGTATCAACTGTAACAATTCATAATTGAGCAAAAACTAAGTGATAAAAACATGTAATGGTACTTTCTATTAATAGTAATTATGCCATAAACTATTAGACTTGTAAGAAGAGTCTTATGGTTGTCGAGTAGAAATTTGACCAGACTCAAACTTCACTATACAGCATCAGAGTTGTTGAGTTGTGTATCATTTGGCACCTGAAATGGTGTGCAAACGCAAGTTTGATGTTGTATACTGTTGTATAGTCTACAAAGTCGAGTACGTTTGCAGGTTTTAGCATTTTCATCATATAGGTATTGTTGCATACAACGCATGATTTGGTAATTTTCAAAAATAAAGTCAACACAACAGCCTTCAGCAAGAGTGTCATTCAATTCCTTTGGTAAATGAGGTTGATGTCTTTAAACAAATCTTTCATCTCAAGAATAGCTGTAAAAGAGTTTGTATTAGGAAAGTTATTCTATATGCCTTTTGGAAGAAACTGATCTACGACATGCATAGAATTATCTACAACCATCTGTACTGTGCCAGCATTTAGGAACAAATCTTCTAATTGGTCTTTTGTGATATGAACCGATATGAACTGATATTTGTGATATCAACTATGAACCGATCAGGATTATTAGATAAGAATCTCATAGCTGTTGCTCTAATTTCAGCACGATGGTTTGAATCACCATATAACTGATGCGATATTGATTTAAATAAACAATCACCTTCACCACCTACATCTAATGGCTGTAATCCATGTCTAAGCATTCTATATCTCAATACAAAATTTTGGTTGGTAAAGGAAATGGTTTCAAAAGTATTGCCAAACATAGGACCAGGATTTAATTCAACATCACCTGATAATGACACTTTGCATTTAGCCACAGAATATCTTTCTCCCTTAACTTTAAATGCATAAAAATGTGAACTATAGAAACTATTTTCTTTGAGAATATACTTCATTTTCCAATGCTTGAAATATTTTGCAACTTTGTACAAAATAGATGAAACAGGTGCATAACAGGTGCAAATTTAATTTAAGGATCTTTTTTTTGTTTTGTTTTGTTTCTTAAGCTACTCATCTGAGTTGTATATGTATTTGTCTTGCCCCGCCACGACTAGCTTCTCAGCTATTTGCGGGGCAAACTACCCTTAACTTTTATATGTAAAGATAAATAAAGTTGTTGTTGTTGTTATTTCAATACCATTTTCTTGAATTTGTCACGTGACTTTTTCTTTTTGAGTAAATTAATAATAGTTTTCATCTTGATCTGAGACGGCTCTCTTTCTCTCATCCTGCGTTTAGCATGATTTACACATAGTCGAGAGTGTCTGTGTTTTTCATTACATGGCTTACATTTATTTGATAACTCATTAGAACAAGGCTCAACTTTGATTGGCGCTTTCAAAGAAGTTGTTGTCTTTTGATAAATTTATGACTCCCCAAAGGGATTTTGTTTGGCACTCCCAAGGGAGTTTAGTTATGGCTCCCCCGAAGGGACATTTGGCCACCCAAGGGAGGTTAGTTATGGCTCCCTGAAGGGACATTTGGCACTCCTGAGGGAGTTTATAGCACTCGCCAACGAGCGTAGTAGGATCGTCGTGGTACACCTTTTGGCTGTTTATCATAGGATTTACTACTTTTGCATGGAAATTCCATCTTCTGTAGAAGTTACTGATCGCTAAACAAGGCATATAACGACAGGATTCAGCAGGAAATGCTCGTCCACGGCGGCATGTACTAAAATCAGGAACACCGGAACACCGGAACACCCCGGAACACCGGAACAGCCGGAACACCAGAACACCCCGGAACACCGAATTTGATGGTGTTGTTTTGTTTTCCCATTACAGACCATGTAAAAAAATAAAATGTAAATTTAATTTGCTTACCCACGTAACACAAAGAGCTTAGAAGCAGGTGCTAAAACATAAAAAGTAAAAAGACAGAAAGAAAGAGCGAATAAATAAAAAATAAAGAAATAAGTAAATAAAGAAATAAGCAGGTAAAGAGGTAAAGAAAGGAACATATAAAGAAACGAAAAGGAAGCCCCCCCCCCCCCCAATCTCAGACGCAAAATTTCACTCCCGTAGAAGGAAGTTGTAGCCTTCAAAGAAATATTTAAAGTGCTACTACGATCAAAAAATCACTCGTCTTTTTTCTCCAAATTTTGAAAGTGTGTTTGCTTAACAACCGACTCGCGAAATTTCAAACTTTAATTTGGAGAAGTCACTTCTTTATTTTGACTGAAATATCTATATTTAGTGTCCGCCATTACTAACTTCAACATCTTGAGAGAACTGGATCGAGGACATAATGACGTAGAAAGCTCACAAGTGTAAGAATGCAGTGTGTGTAAACCCGGCTGATTTAAACTTTATAACGAGTTCTAAGCTCTTTCTGTAATCGGAAAACAAAACAACACTGTCAAATTCGGTGTTCCGGGGTGTTCCGGTGTTCCGGGGTGTTCTGGTGTTCCGAGGTGTTCCAGTGTTCTGGTGTTCCGGTGTTCCGGTGTTCCTGATTTTAGTACACACCGTCCACGGCCACTGATCGAGGGAAGAATCATCAACACTTTCTTCAGTTTCTTTACCGATAAAGCAAGAAAATTCTCGAAAAATCCCTTCATGTTGCTTTAAAGATCAAATTCTTTGAAAATCCACTGAAAGTTGAGCCTGGCTCTAGAAGGAAAGTACTTAAGATAAATTTATCTTAAACATAGCAAACTTACCAACGTCGTTGAACAAACGCGCAATGTGAGCTCATGGAGCAATCGTAGCAAAAAGTTGCCATCTACGTCATGTCTTCTCGAGATACGAAAATCAAACGAACATTGCTCGAAAGTGGTCTCGGGTTGTTGGCGAAAGAATACGAGAAAACCCCGAGTTACGGACACACGCGTGCACGATAACATAGTGCCTCAGGCTCTACGAGCACTAGGCACAAAAATTAATAACAAAGAATCCAAAGTGACTGTAAACTGATCCCATTGTAAGAAAAAAAAGACAGATCAACACTGAACACAGCAAAGCAAACGACAACTCCCTGTCCCCCAAGTTTGAAGGTTGGGATGCCAAATCCTCCCTCCTGTAAATTGTTTTGATATGAATGGAAACCAAGATGTCTGTAACAGAAGCCACACAGGGCATTGACATAATGCCAAACTTTATATGATTTTAATTAGCTGAACTGAGTTTAACTCATTAGAAGTACACATTTAACCTTCGCCTGACAACAGCAACACAAAATATAATACATGTACCTTGCTCTTTATCATCTCTGCAGATGCTAGCTTAATCATTTGCTTTCCCAAACCCAATGAGAGAATGTTCAGTGTATCACCAATAACCTTTGATGCAGATTTCAGAAGGACTACTCTATGGCCCTGGCTGAGCTAAAAAGGATCAACAGAATAAACATCAGCATCCCAATAAATATTAATTAATTAATTAATATGTAATTATGATAATAAATAAATTTTATTCTTTATACCATAATAAAGTTAATTAGTATCAGAATCAAAATGACTGAGCTATAAAAAGGATCAACAGAATAAACACCAGCATCACAATAAATATTAATTAATTAATATGTAATTATGATAATAAATAAATTTTATTCTTTATACCATAATAAAGTTAATTATTATCAGAATCAAAATGACTGAGCTATAAAAAGGATCAACAGAATAAACATCAGCATCACAATAAATATTAATTAATTAATATGTAATTATGATAATAAATAAATTTTATTCTTTATACCATAATAAAGTTTATAATTATTATCAGAATCAAAATGACTGAGCTATAAAAAGGATCAACAGAATAAACATCAGCATCACAATAAATATTAATTAATTAATATGTAATTATGATAATAAATAAATTTTATTCTTTATACATGTACCATAATAAAGTTAATAATTATTATCAGAATCAAAATGACTGAACTATAAAAAGGATCAACAGAATAAACATCAGCATCACAATAAATATTAATTAATTAATATGTAATTATGATAATAAATAAATTTTATTCTTTATACCATTATAAAGTTAATTATTATCAGAATCAAAAGGACTGAGCTAAAAGGATCAACAGAATAAACATCAGCATCACAATGTTAATTAAAGATATAATTAATTATGACAATAAATCTTATTGTTTAAAACATCTATAAAAGTTAACATTTATTTAATAATTATAAGAATCAAAATGACAACAGATTGTTAACCTTCAAACTCTGATATCAACAATTATAATAATTATTCTCCTCCCTGTTCTTCCTTTATTTCTTATGATACCAGTTCATAAACATGAAATTTGTTAATTAAACAATAAGACACTATCATTATGACTGGCTCTTTCAGCAGTCAAGATGAATCAATTCTCCTGCTGTGATTGGCTACTCGCAAGGTCAAGATGGAGCCATCTTGACTGCTCAGGATAGCCCGTTCGTCCCATGTTTTACTGTCTGTTAATAACATCCTTTGAGTCATTAATAAATCCCCTATTGACCAAGCTTGTTTGGTCAAGATGGTGGGATATTGGTCTCATTCTGTTTTTGTGTGTTTATGGACCAAGACGAAGTCGCAGTCCATAAACACGCAAAAAAATACCTTGGCCAATATCCCCCCATCTTGACCTCATGCTTGGCCAATAACCCATATTGAATTATCATGTTTATTGACCATTTTGTCTATTCCCATCTCCTGCATGTTAAATCATGCAGGGATCCCTCTAGTTATTTCACACTTGTGAATAGCAAACCTGGTTTGTCTCCTGCCAGTTGGCATCGTTTCATTTCTAACACCATAAAAGCTCTTTTAAGCTCCAATCTCTATTAACCCCCCCTCTCTAATAAGCCCCCTGTTTGGAAGTCGGTTTTTGTAATAAGCCCACCCCCTCTCTAATAAGCCCCCCGCCCTTTGAGACATGAGATTTTGTAATTAGTCCCTCCTATTCCCTCTTATAAAAGGAGGCCCAGTTGGTTTGTTTTGAACAACTCAAACACATAATACTGTTTGCTGCTCTGTATTAAATAATAAAGTTTCACTGCAGTTGTTTGAGTTTTGTACACAAACTATTCAATTCTAAGACAATTTGAAATAAGGTCCCCCTCTCTATAAAGCCCCCCTCTCTAATAAGCCCTCCGTCAATGAGGCCTGAAATTAAATAAGTCCCCCGGGGGCTTAATAGAGCTTTTTTGGTAAATGTTTCAGCCATTGCTTATTTCATTATCCATGAAAAAATCTTTAGGAGGAGGGGAGAAAGTGGACAATCAGGGATATAGCTATTACAACTAGATGCAAACAACACCTTCTTGCAGGTGTCAGAAATTAAGTTGCACGAAACATGTTATACACTGTACATGTACCTTTTGGTGTTTAACAAGGTATCCTTTTATGGCACTCAGCACCATTTCAGGTTGCTTTCTGCCCAGTTCATGAAGAGATGTCATGATCATCTGCCGCACTTCCAGCTGTTTGTCATTGGCAGCATCAATTAGTGCCATACAAAGCTCTATAGAAAGTAATCCAATGCAACACATGCAATAAGGCCAAATACACTAAACTGGCATTTGCATAATTATTTTACATTATACTATAATAATTATAATACTTGTTTTTCTTCTTCTTTTTTATAATATTTTAACCCCAGCCTTTACTGACACTCACAAAAAATATCTGAAATGGAAATTGGTGGACTTCCATACTGCTGTTAGGCAAGAAGTTCCCAGAATTCCTTTGGATCACATAATTATGTGAAAATTACAGACAGTGAGAGCAACTGCAATCAAATAGTGTTATCCATGTTGCACTAAAGAAGTGAGGCAGAAAATGTGGAACAGATTGCAAGAAGTGGAGTCAAAGTTTGCTACAAATGTAGACTTTTAGCTTTAACAAGAGGAATTTTTGTATTTAAAACTTCAAGACAAAGTTGCGTATATTTTGAGCTGTCCAAGGGTGTTTTTTGGTTTTGCAATGGAATATATGCTCATATTCAATGCAAATTGGAAGTTTTGGTCAATTTACGGGGTTAAAAAGTCTAAACAACTGATCATTTGACAATAAAAATGGCTTATTTTAACCATAGTCCGGGATTTGAGAAAATTGTAGATTTTCAAACTATCGGTCCATTTTGACCAGCATTTGGTAAACCTGTCAGCAAAGGGTTAAACTGAATGACCAAACCGCTTACAAGAGACAGGGTGATAATAATAATTTTGATATATTTGAGACTTTGGGAGACAGCAAGACAAGGAAATTTTCTGCCATCCAATTTAAGGCTTTTGCAAAAACAGAAATACAGCCAAATCTCTATTAAGCGGTCACCCTCAAAGATAGAGCCAACTGACTGCTTAATAGAGGTTGATGGCTTAAAAGAGGTTTTCCAAAATTTAGAATATAATAATTATGGTAATAATGGAACTGTAGCATTTATACAGTACCCCTATATTGTATCAGTTAACAACAACAGTAACACAAAATATGAAAAAAACAAAGAGTAACTGCACGTTCAAGGAGGTTCACACCCATACTTTTAACGTTCTTTGTAAGGTAATCATTTTTGTTGTAAACCACATATTAAATAAACTACAGTTTTGCCATTCAACATGAACCACTCTTACGCTGATTATATGCATATTATGTTGTGTTTGATGACCTGTTAAAAGACAATTGACCTGGTTCACATATCATAATGTGAAAATAATAATTATTTTTTGGAATTGACTGATACATTAGAATTCCCAGTTGGCTAATTTTATTGTATTTTACCTCTATTGTGGTCAAATAGTCAATTTCAATACAATAATTATTATTGCATTGAAATTGACTATTTGACCACAATAGAGGTAAAATACAATAAAATTAGCCAACTGGGAATTCTAATGTATCAGTCAATTCCAAAAGTGCCTATCCCCCCCCCCCCCCCCCCCTGGGCAAACACCTGGACATTGACTTTTTTGAAAAATTTTCAGCAAATGCCCCACTGTGTATCCAGTTTAGACGGTCAAATGCCCCACTGTCAGGGCCTCAAAAAGGGAAATCAAGTGCAAATCTATAGAAAATCACTCGTTGCATGAAGCATTTTGATAGATAGATACATGTAGATAGATAGATAGATAGATAGATAGATCAACTTTTATTGCTCAGGGTAGCCCCTTAATTCAGATGCAAAAAGCAGTCTGCTATCAATGGGAGCCCTGAGCACAACAATATACTATAACTACAACATACATACAAGCATTACACTGGCACTGATAATAATATACATTAGATAGAAAACTATGTACAAATACAATATTTAAAAGTTAAATAAATATGAAATACCATTAAGATAGTTTGTTAAGTAGAATGCAGCCATAGTAATAGAAAGATATTTTTGCGATCTCAGTCCTCACAGCAGGCAGATGTAAAAGGTTGCTTTGTCTAGTAGCGCGCACATGAATTATATTATTACGTTTAAAATAATTATTCTTTAAAATATTGGGGACATCGACCTTGTAGGCATTTCTTAACGAGTTTAAAAACAGATTTACGTCGGCGCTCCTCCAACGTGGGCCATTTCAGAACGTCCATTGCCGGGTTGCTGCGCACAGTTCTTGCAACTATTCTAGTAGCCCGGTTTTGGAGGGCTTCAAGGCCTTGTTTGTGACCTTCACCGCAACAGCCCCACACACTTACACAGTATTCTAAAACTGGCCTAATTAGACTACAATGAACTATATTTGCAAGGTCTCTCTCTAGTAAGGCTTCTACGAAGCATGCCGAGCATTCCTACGCGTTTTCCCACCTTTGAAATAACCTGCTTTATTTGCTCGTTCCAGCTAAGGCAGTCATCAAAAACTATACCAAGATAAGTGAAGTGAAAAACCCACTTAATAACATTGTTATTTATAGTAATAGAAAAAGAGTTTACGGCAGATAATCTAGGGGCGGTTCCAAAAAGCATAGCTTCAGTTTTTGTTACGTTAATAAACAGACTATTAAAAGAAAGCCAGTGTTCAATTCTAGACAGTTCAGCATTCAGTTTGTTTTGAATGACAGAGGCTTGAGAGGATGAGCAGTATAATATAACAGTGTCATCAGCGTACAGTGTACATCAAAATTATGCATTCGGACACTACTTCCGGTAAATCATTAATGTGTAGAATAAACAATAGTGGTCCAAGGATAGAACCTTGAGGCACTCCAGCAGAGATGGCTTCTGGAGTAGAAGTCACCCCTTGAAACTCTACCACTTGGGTGCGGTTCAACAGGTAGTCCGTAAACCAGCCATGCTCTTTATCCACAATCCCCAAATTGGAAAGCTTGTCCAGAAGTACCGCATGATCCACAGTGTCGAAAGCTTTACGAAGGTCAATAAATACAGCACCAGTTAATTGACCTTGGTCCATGTTCCTACGGATATTATCAGAAAAACTAAGAGTAGTGAATTCTGTCGAGTGACACTTTTGAAACCTGCACTGATAAGGGCTCAGGATCTTGTTTTGTTGAAGACATTTGTACAGTTGGATATGTACAGCCTGTTCTAAGACCTTGGATAGAACAGGTAAAATGGAAATCGGGCAATAATTGTCCATCTCATCAGCCTTCCCTTTTTAAAAATTGGAATGACCCAAGCGGATTTCCAATCACTGGGAACTTGGGCAGTACGCAACGAGATGTTGATAATGAACGTCACAGGCTTGGATACAATGTCCGCAGAATCTTTTAACAGGCGCGCTGGTATGTGGCCCAAACCCACAGCCTTCCCAGATTTCAGGCTACATAGTTGAAATAGAACAAACTCCTCAGAGATCTCTAGAAAATTGAACGGCGGATACTGACGGGCAGGAGCATTGGGATCACGTTGATTATGACCACAAGTTGACCGTAAAGCAGCCATCAGTTTGTTTGCTGCAGATGCGAAAAACTTATTAAATGCGTTGGCAATGCAATGTTTGTCTGAAGAGACAACACCGTTTATTTTAATGTTCAGGGAAGCAGCTTTCTTTTCTCCCGGCAGGATTTTCTTCATCGTCCTCCAAAACGATCTGTGATCACCACCACTTTCCTCGATGAGCTGTTTATTGTAAGACGCTTTTGCTGATCTTATTTCTTTTGTCACATGATTGTGAAAATGGTGGTAGTTAGCCCAATCTTCTGAGGTGTTACCTTTAATTGCTTTTTTGTGAAAGTAATCACGCTGGTGCATAGTCACCTTGATGCTCTTGTTTAGCCAAGGACAATTGTCAATGCTGCGCACGCGGTGCTACATCAACGGTGCATGACGATCAGCAATCATGACAAATTCCCGCTTAAAGTCATGCCAGAGTTCATCAACAATGACAGGTCCATCGGGACCAGGAGCAGAGTTCCAGTTAACACCTTACAGGTCTTTACAAAAAGCGTCAACATTGAAATGCGCATAATTTCTGACTTCTGACTAACTTCTGAGGTCTTGACTTGTGAAGGTGCTCTTTTCCAGTTTAATTTACGAACACAATAAACCAGTTCATGATCACTTAAATGTGTAGAAACTACTCCCGACTTACACACATTCTGCGGGCAGCTGACAGCAACTAAGTCAATAAGTGACTTCGAGGTTTTGGTAATCCTCGTGGGCTGGTGGATTAGCTGCTTGATATTTAGACTCCTGAAAAGCGATTTGAGTTGTTTACAATCAGAGTCATTGCAGTGACTAGACATAAAACAACAACTGAAGTCGCCAAAAAGGAGAATCTCTTTGCCCTCCGCTGAAGCAGTGTCTAAGATACCATTTAGCTTAACTATAAAGTCCTTATCGTAATACGGCGAGGTACGGTCAGGTCTGTAAAAATTCCCAACAAGAAAGCTGCGTGATTTAGGAACAGCAATTTCCAGCCAAATTCCTTCTACGGTATCCAGTTCGAGATCATCCCTCCGTGTAGCTACTAAGCTGTCATAAACAAACACCGCAACTCTGCCATGATTGCCCTTTCTGCCCTTCTGAAAAAGTCTATAACCCGGTAATTCATATTCACTGTCACTCCTGTCAGGCTTGATCCAGGTCTCAGACAGAGTTATTATTTGTATGCCTGAATGAAGTTCTTGTAACAAAAGGCGAAGCTGATCAATTTTATCGCCAAGGCTCCATATGCTTTGGTGAATAAACTTGAGTCCACGGAGTTTAATAATGTCGTTCAGTCCAATAACAGGCCCAGGGTTAAGACTGACATCTCCAGACAGTAGAGCCAAATAACCTGCACACAAAAATAGCTTGACGAGTTTGAGTCCGGCTCTTGCCTTCCAACATGGCAGAATTGATGACTTGTGCTGTGTTGATGACTAGAACAGTGGTTTTGAGTAGGGGCATTGTGCCTGTCACCATTAAAAGCAACCAAGAAAGCCGCAGCAGGATTAGATACACGATAGACGTGTAACAAAGAAATGATAGTAGAAAGTACAGTAGAGTCAGAAGAGACAAATATTGAGAGAGCACGAACGACTTCCGTCCGACCACCATTAGACTTGCTTTACTGTAGGCACGCTCCTCGCTAATAATGAATATTATTTTTTTTCTAAAATCGCTTACCTTTTTCAAACCAAATCCAAAAAATTGTGTGCCAAAACTCTTTTCCGATCTGTTTTGTCGGCACTCCAAACTTTGAATAAAGGCATATTAACTCCATATTTAGTAAACAACAGAAAACCTACACTGAATCTTGAAGCGAAGGGGGCGAAGCAGCTCCCGTGATAAATGAATGGATATTTGCGTGCAAAAGAAGTGCGAAACCCTTTAGCTGGCAACTGCTGACCAATTTTTAGCTGATAGTCAAATGCCCCACTGTGCAGGACAAAATTAATTTCGCATCAAATACACGGGGTATGCCCGGGGGACGCTTTTGGAATTGACTGATACATAAATGATGACTGTGTCCGCTTAAAAGACCTTTTTCATGATGGCGGACGATTTTAATTATTCTTTTGTATATGTGTTAATTAGTCCTACTAACCTCACTTTAATGAAAAAATTCTATTGAATTTTGCACATGCTGACGAGGCTAGTAGGGCTCATTATCATAAGAAGAAAAGAATAATTTGTTGGACGCCATAAAGAAAAGGGTCTATAGAGATTTACGTGGAATAAGGGGATGCCTTTTGGGAATATGGTAAGTGTCCATTTAATAGAGGGTACGCAACCATTCTCCAGAGATTCGAATGACAATGGGTTGGCGGCCATGTTGGTGAACAATAACAAAAGAAGCTTTTGTTCACAGTACACCAACATGGCAGTGATGACGTAACGTCCATACTCCCTATAGAGGGTGACTGCTTAATAGAGGGTCGCTTAATAGAGGTTTGACTGTAACTCTAAGACTACTTTGCTTAAAGATGCTTATAACGAAACTACGAGATCCATTAAATTTGACCGAAATTAGGTAAGATTAATATTTTTTGGACACCATTTGCCATGCATCTAAAGAAGAAAGGAGGTGACTGGATTTGAGCATGGCCTGAGCTGGCAGCCTAACAATAAAGCCAAAAAGATTATGTATTTGCTTATTTCCTTCAGTATAAATAAGATTTATATCATACCCCTTCAGCTGGAGAAAATTAAGCTTAATGGAAGAATACTTGTAGCAGTTTACACGTGCATATCATTAGGGAAAACAGGAAGTGTCATATGACAGTAGCCATTACAGGCAAAATAGAAAATGAACTCACTGTAGTTACTTTAAAGTTCAGCTCTGAGAATTATAATTTGCCGGTTGTTAATAATCCGCAAATTACACAAAACGGTCCCAGTACCTAAGCCGGCATGCACTTTTTAAGTTACGAAAAAACTAAAGGAACTTAAGTTACATTGATCTATACTATACGTACTCAACTAGCTAGGTTCACAGCTGATCGCGATTTTCAGTTAGAAAAAGATCAAGGTAAATAAATCTCACGATGTGTTAATATTAAAGCAGAGATTTAGACTGTGCTTCCCAAAGAAATTTGGAAAATCTCAAGATAGCTGAAGATAGGTACGAGGCGAGGCTCGAGTGTCAAACGTACCGTCAACTTGCCCTCCGGTCTTCCTTACTTCGTCTTCCGCCATCTTGACGCATTTAAATGCTTCTGTATCCCTTGCTCCAAATAAAATTATCCCACATTGATGAAAATTTCAAAAAAGCGCTGAAACAAGCAGCCAAAAACTGAGAAGCTGAGAAGTTCGAAACCCTTCCCTCACGACAATCAAAACCGCAGTGTTCACGTGAACACGTCGCAGGCTCACATGGTTTTGGCGCAAATATTGGCGGATTCAAACGCTTGATCATGGAATATGTCGGGGAAGATGTGTTGTTGGCAATATTTTCATTTCTGGACATCAAGGCGCTGTGTATCGCAAGCCAAGTTTGCCGACAGTGGAATCAAATCTCGGTTTCCAACTTACTTTGGAAATCGCACGTTAGGCAGCTCTGCAAAAGACGCAAACTTTCAGTTCACTTGGGAAGAGCTGAAGGTTGGAAAACTCGTTATGTGCAGCTTATTACAGGGCGACTGTATCCCAGGTCTGCCGTGAAAATGGAGAAGAAACCAGGCTTTGATGCTTTGACTGCAATGCTTGTTCCCGTAGAGAAAGGCAAGTTTGTCGAATTAACGATCAAGAAACGGTCCCCAATTCGCAATTTTGTTCAAAGCCAAGGGCACAAATACGTGATTGGAAGAGCTTTTTATCAGCACACAAAGAGTGAAACGATCAGTTTGAGAAAGAAAATTTTGCTTCAAGATAAAGTCAGTGGTCAGTTATATGATGGGAAAGCTGTTCGACAAATGTTGGGCTTGTCCAAAGGAACGCAGGATTGGAACATTCAGCCTTCCAACTTTGACAGCCGTGTTTCTCAGTGCTACCGTGTTTACGTTCAGAGTACTTCAGTTAATCGCGCTTTGGTTCCAAAAACTACATTGCTGTATCAAAATTGATGATGCCTTGAATATTTTCCAGTTGGACATGTCAAGTCCAACTCTTTTCTAATAAGAAATTTATACTGTACTAAAATTTTCATTTTTCCATACAGCCAAATCCTCGGTAGTATAGTGGTGAGTATCCCCGCCTGTCACGCGGGAGACCGGGGTTCGATTCCCCGCCGGGGAGGGCTCAAAGTTTCTCTTTTTTTATTTTCTTTTTTTATTATAATAATTTGTATTTATGAAAGTTGCATGTTAATCTGCTGATAACTGGCCAACAATAATAAATGGGGCTATATGAATTCATTTTAGATTTTTTTATAGGGTTGTTTCAATTTCTATCCTGTTGCTATGGCAATTTCTTAAGCCAACACCAATAATGGGGCATTTCTTTGATGCCTTTATTATAGTATCAACATTTAAAGGGGCTATGTTGAGGTGATTTCTTTATTTTGGAGTCAAATTAAGACCAAGAACCCTGAAGTGCATACTGCATCATTCCTCTTCATAACCAAAATACCTCCAGACCACCAAAGGAAAAATGCCAAGCTGGTATTCTAAACCACTATTGGTATTTGGCTATTTATCTGTGACACAAGAAAAGAAATTGAAAGACTTGACCTAATTTTTTTTCCAGCTGCAATCCATTTCAATCATTGATGCTTATTTATAGTTTTGCATTGCTAACTGAACCATTATTCTGAGGTTTTCTTTGCTTCAAATGCCTTTTTTCTCTTTGCTTCCAATTTGTCTTTCTTAAAAAAAATGAAAAATATGTGATCCGTCAAAGAATATGTAAACCAGGACTCAAACTCTTGCCCTGAACCAGACCAAGTTCAGCTGCAGTTTACAACCCTATTCTTGGCCAAACGCGAAAACTACCACCCTATCCCAGACTCGTTATTTTCTAGAATCTCGGTCTCTATCACAGAGTTGCCAGTAAATTTGCCATATTGATTTTTTTGAATGTCAATTCCTGGGAAAACTAGTCGAGACTAAATTCTTGAGCAATTAATCAGTTAACTTTTCTTATTGAAGACATGTGCAACAACTGTACTTTATGCAACATGTACACTGTAACCACGTTTGCAGTGGAATTTTAATAATTATAAGTTGGTGAAAACTTTTAACTGAATATCGGATTTTCTTTGAACTAATCAATATTAAATTTGTGAATAGTTTAGATTTTAGATTTTTATGAACCTTCCTTGCCTTTACAAATGATTGTAAATTTTCAAATAGTCCTTTTAACACTCGTAGTATTCCTATTTTAATTTTTATTTTGTATTTGGAATGTTCTATTAGTGTCCACAAGTAGCTTATATTTAGGTAAATACTCTGACAAATAAAGTTCATTAAATCAAAAATCAAATCAAATCAAAACTTTATTTACCCATGGAGTCCATTTCACTAAATAGTGCTCTCCCATTTCACTAAATAGTGCTCTCTCATTCATTCATTAATTAATTCATTAATTCTTGGAAAATGATACTCTATTCTAGACCAAAACTCTCTGATTTCTATACCCTATCCCAGACTAAATTGCTAGAAAACCATACCCTTCACAACAGCACATACCTGTAGAGCTTATATATGGTAACCTGTATATATGGGAGTACCCCCACGGAATGGATAGATAACAACACCACACAGACTCAAAACCGTGTAAAAATACAGTGACCATCCTCTAAAGGCGGATATCTCTCTTAGGCGGACATCTTCGCCTGGCCTCGGCTGAATTGCACTGCATTCTATGTAACGGAATTCCCTCTATTAAAAGCGGACATCTCTAACCACGAACACGAATAGCAGGTTCTGGAAATGTCTGCCTTAGAGGAAGTTCCGTATCAATAAGCATCGTCCGAAAAAAAAAAAGTTGAAAGCTATCCTCGTGTCCTTTCAGGCCACCTGTCTTTCTTTCTTGCTTTCCCTCCCTTCCAAGCTCTATAGCTTCCCTCCAAGATCCTTCTCTTTCTTCCTTTCTTTGATTCGTCCATCCGTTTTGTTCGTTCGTCCTTCCGTTCGTTGTTTTTCTTTGTTTGTTTGTTTGCTTTTTTTTTTAACTCCCTTGTGACTATCAGCGAATAAATACAAACCCCAACAAATACTGAACAAGTGGATGGATCCAATTTGCTGCTGCGTGAGAGCCCTTTCCTTACCTGGCAGTGCTGACTGAAAGAAAGGTAAAACATTTTCCTTCGAACAGGTACAGGCCTCGTGCTGCCGTGAAAAGTAGGGAAATTTCTTTTAGAAAAATGAGTTCAAGAAGAATGAAAACTCTTTGATTATAATTATGAAAGGAAACAAAAGTTTTTGCAAATAACAGAAATGAATATTAAACACCCTCAGCATATAAGTTTATAATCAAAGAGGCTCTCAGAAGCAATTTAACAAATAGATTTCATGTTGCCGTGCGTCTGTTCAGTAATAGATCAAAGATGACGTCAAAATGTGGTAAAAACAAAGAAGTGGCACACGAGCCGCAGGCGAGTGTGTCACTGATGTTTTTACCACATTTTGACGTCTTCTGTGATCTATTACTGAACAGACGCACGGCAACATGGAATCTATTTGTTTTATATAATAAAGAAACAAAATGCAAGCGAAAAACTTGTTTATTTTCACATTTCTGGAAAAATAGTTGCAGTGATGACGTAATCTGTGCATCTGTCCTCTAATAGATCATAGCTAAGAACCAATCACAACGCGCGAACTATTCACCTTATTATATAAATTAAAATAGACAAAAAAGAATTCCACACTGTACAAATGTTAGCCTAGCTGTGATCCGAAGTTTGGGGCTGCATAATCTACTACCCCTTCCGTTGCCAAGCAGTGCTGATAACGAACGGCGTGCGATTAGACAAAAATTAAAAATTAAAAAAAAAAAACAGTGCTGATGCGTCGTAGAGTAAAGACAGGAGTTGTCAACAGGTCTTTCAAGTCACCTTTTGTGAGAAACGGAACTCCCAAAAACAAGACTCATTTGGTTATTTATATTCGCCACATGGCGTGCAAAAAAGCACGATTCTATTGATACATACGTAATTTTTTTTTAAGTTTTTGTGTGCGATGCAGGGATATTTTGATATTTACTTCGCACCATATCGAGGTTACATGAAACAATAAACTGTAGGAAATATGGCGACCGCTAGATCTACTATTCTGTCGTTTGCTGTCGGGCTCTCATTTGGGATTTTGGTCGTCACCGTGTTAAATCATTTTAATCAGAGGGACGCCATCAACCGATTATTTGTCCCGGAAAAAGCTGAAGAGTCTGAGTCGCTAGATATAACGCACAAGATCATTCTTCGTGACAGTAACAAATTCAAGGTCGAATCGCCAGTGGATTTCGATGCAGATCTCAAAGATCATCACCACCATCTCTCTCTGAACAAAGAGGCCCTCAAAGAACAGCAAAGTATACGAATACTGTGCTGGGTAATGACGAGTCCGGGTACTCTTCATATCAAAGGAAAGCCAGTGAAAGAAACGTGGGGTAAGAGATGCACCAAACTTGTGTTCATGAGCTCGGAGGCTGACCCCAGCTTTCCAGCAATTGGATTAGACGTGAGTGAGGGACGTGACCAGTTGTGGCGTAAAACGAGAGCTGCTTGGGACTACATCTACCAGCATCATCTTAACGATGCTGACTGGTTTATAAAAGCGGACGATGATACCTTTGTTATCATCGAAAATCTTCGCCACCTCGTTTCCAATTTGAATCCCGAGGAGCCACACTACCTGGGGAGACATTTTAAAACTTTTGGCGGGTACAACAGCGGAGGAGCCGGCTATGTTTTCAGCAAGGAATCTGTCCGTAGATTTAAGAAAGCACTGGGAGATACCTCTTTGTGCGCAGAGCAATCATTTGCAGAGGATGTTGAAGTTGGAAAATGTCTCCGGGCTGTGGGGGTCAAACCAGCATACACCAGGGACTCCAGTGGAAGGGAAACCTTCATGCCTCTGCCCCCGGAACATCACCTTATTCCTGGATATCTTCCCAAGGATTTTTGGCTTTGGAGTTACGATAGTAATCCCTACAGAGAGGGACCTGATTGTTGTTCAGATCATGCGGTGACTTTCCATTACATAAATCCTAATATGATGTATGTTATGGAATATTTGGTGTATCATCTTAGACCTTATGGTATGATTCATGACGACCACTCCACTGGTCATGAGGCGATTGAGAAAGTTGGCGATCACGATGAGTCTAAAGAAAATTCTAAGACAAATTAAGGTCATGATGAAAAAAAAAACTTTGGATTTTAATAATATGCAAACTTTACTGCTGTCAATTCAATCTTGTACCCAGAGTCCTCAGGCTCTTTGGCCAGCGGTTAGTCGCCAGGAGAGGCTCTGGGATAATGGAAAAAAATCAAATTTTTTGATTGGCTGGCCTGTAATGGCTTCCATTGTTTTACCCCAGATTTTCTGGGAAAATGGCAGTCCATTATCCCAGAGTCTCTCCTGGTGACTAAATGCTGACCAAAGAGCCTGAGGACTGTGGGTACGAGATTGCTGTCAATTGAGAAGGTTGGCGAACATGATGAGTCTAAGGAAAATTCTAAGACAAATTAAGCTCATGGATGAAAAAAGCTGTGGATTTTAATAACATGCAAACTTCACTGCTGTCAATCATAATTACTGTGATGAGGGATGCATCATGAGAAGACATGCAAACAACGTGGATCAAAATCTGCCAATCACAGTGAATGAACTGA
>JAEMWC010000311.1:732500-747500 GCA_016490735.1 Pachyseris speciosa | reverse complement strand
CTATCCCCCCGCGCTGGCCTATTAGCTGAAAAGCAGAAGAATAAGACGAGTCTGAGAAAATATCTTCTCATCCCATCCATAGCTCCCCTCAAAATTAAGGTTTTGAGAATTCACGTTGTTTGAGGTTCAAACAAATCCTTAGATTAGACAGTTAGATGATAAGTGTAAAATTCCTTTGCTTCAAATTCCTCTTGTTAAGTTACTAAATTACATCGAGTTAACTGCTTCTGTGAAATCACTCTTATATCTCAGTTTCAGTCACTGATCATTGATTTATTAAACTCCAACTTTATAATTCTAAGGTTGCATATTAAAGAGTTTCGTGACATGTGGCCTTAGTGCCTTTAGAGTGGCTTCAGCTTACCAAATCACATTAAATTGTGAGGTATATCCTTGTCACTCCAGCCACATCCCACAAGCTTTACGTTTTCAGCACTTCCTTGTCGCCTGCTTAATATGCAGGAGTGAAAGAGTGTTGTTTGCATTCTGTTTGTCGTCCTGCAAACAGGAAACATTCTCTCAGAGTTATTACATTTACTTTATGGCCAAACTCGATCGCAAGTTTTCTTCTGTAATTCTAAGCAAACTGTTTCTGCAGTAATCTCGATTTTGGATAACCTTTGGTTCGCCAGGCTATTTTATGTTTTTTGAGCTCACGGAAGTCGGAAATTTAGGCTAGAAAAACCAGTTCACGATGAGGAAATGCAAATCAGTTGGCTCCAGTTATGTGTGACTCCACTGACCAGTGTACACGCCATGACGCAGCAGGGGTATTCGTTATACAGTTTTCAGCTGGTGCAGACATGACATGTGCGAACAACACTTGCAGGTTTTAGCGGAGTTGGCCGCCAAGCGGAGCACCATGGTTACCATGCTCGGCATATAATCAGCGAGTTTTATCAATAATGGATCGTGCAACACTTTGCTGTTTTGATTTGAAACCTGCATGAATAGATTTTTCACGGTTTCAATGAAGAAATATGAAGAAATATGCAATTTGAATTTGTAGCCATTTGCTTTGCGAAAACTGGGGACAACTGAGCGACAACTCGGCGTGATGAACCAGATCAAAAGTACGATAAAAATAATTGACCAATCAGAGGCATCATTTGACAAAAGCGCGATTTCAAAACAAAAACAAACGACCGCTTTGGATCAAGGGCGATAATGGGCCTTTAAGAAAATATAGTAACCTATCTGTTCGAGATCGAAAATCTGGTTTTGGTCACCGTACGTACGTCGTACGTACGTCCGTACGTCCGCCATTCCATGTATGCGCTGTGAAATTTCCCATTGATTGTGTGTTGTATCCTAATAATAATAATAATAATAATAATAATAATAATAATAATAGTAATAATAATAATAATTCACCGAAGTGGAGGTGAATAGTGGTGAATATTTACTTTCACCGACACTGAGGTGAATAATTGTTTTAGTATATACCCCACATCAAGCTGAATAATTAGCGGACCAAAACATTACTTTATGTGTGACAATATACCGACAAGCGGTAGCAAATTGTAAAATAGAGAGCTTAAGCAACGACGACGGCAAAGGCAACGAAAAATTCACTTCAAAATGTAACTTCTCGTTATCGTAACTCTTTCGCGATTATTCCAACTCCCTGGAGCTAAATTAGCAAAAAAGGCGTTGAAGTTGGGAAAAAGAAAGAAGAGTTCACCGTCACACGCTCACGTTCTCCACAAAACCTAAAATTTGGTCATTTCACGTTGTTGTTTTGCTGAGGACGGCAAAGAAATGTACCAAAATGCAAAATGCACGTGCGGAGCATTGTTTTTCCTAATTAAGCCTATTGTTTTGTGACGTTCTCGTTGCCATCGCCGTCGTCGTCGTTGCTTAAGCTCTCTAATAATTAATCTGCTAGGGAGTGAATAGTACTTGCTAATGACCTCCGAGTTAAGCAATCAGAGCGCGCGAAAAGTACTGTTCACTTGTGTGGTATATATAGATTACGGCATAGAAAGTGCGACGTACGGACTTTTATTCACGAGTTGCAAAACTTGGGAAAACGAACGAGTGAGCGCAGCGAACGAGTGAGTTTTCCAAAGTTTTGCAACGAGTGAATAAAAATCCGTACAAAGCACTTTCTATGCTGTAATTTGTTTATTAGATATATATAACAAGAATTAAACCTATACTTGAAATCAGTTTTATTTTTCCCGATTCAATAAGCTTACATGAAGAACAGCAAAAAATTCAAGACTGATCTACATGACCGAGCGTAATAAAAAGACATGTCCGGTATCCAGGACAGCAAAAAGTAGACAAAGAGCCTACACAAACTTAAATATCACTTCCTATTTAGAATAACTGAAAAATACGGGAGAATTTGTAAATACAAAGAGTGAAATGTTTTCGCTTGTCCCTAATCACTGTCAGATTCAATCATGTGATAGCGGCGCTTCGCGCTGTGCAACGACAAATTCGCACTCTTTTGACTTTACACTGTTTATAGAAATGTTGAATGTTCCTCCTTGAATGTTCGCCCCCTTGTTTTTGTTCGATTGCGTCCCAATAAAATTATTGAACGGTAAATCCAGTGGAACAAAATGGGAAGCCGAAGCCATGTTTTTGAAACACAAACTTCGAGCAGGCCCTGAGTTGAAGCCCGCGCTTCTCGGAAGCCATTTCAGTGCTTTGCTCTGATTGGCTAAGCGATTCTACTCTGGACGGTGATATACCTCACAAATTAATGTGATTTGGTAAGCTGAAGCCACTCTAAAGGCACTAAGGCCACATGGTAGCGGGCATTACCCCTTAAATCTACCAAAGCAAAGATTGAGCCCAAGCATTAGCAGCCATGGACAGCTGTTTCGGCCTTGTTAGGCCTCATCAGCATGGCATAGCTAATGCTCAGGCTCAAGTACCCACATATCCATAAAACAAGCAGTGAAAACGTAAAGTGGCCTCAGTGCCTTTAGAGTGGCTTCAGCTTACCAAATCACATTAATTTGTGAGGTATATCCTTGTCAGTCCAGCCACATCCCACAAGCTTTACGTTTTCACTGCTTGTTTTATGGATATGTGGGTACTTGAGCCTGAGCATTAGCTATGCCATGCTGATGAGGCCTAACAAGGCCGAAACAGCTGTCCATGGCTGCTAATGCTTGGGCTCAATCTTTGCTTTGGTAGATTTAAGGGGTAATGCCCGCTACCATGTGGCCTTAGTGCCTTTAGAGTGGCTTCAGCTTACCAAATCACATTAATTTGTGAGGTATATCCTTGTCACTCCAGCCACATCCCACAAGCTTTACGTTTTCACTACTCTGGACGGTGATTGGTTATATTTTCACATGTGAAGAATGCTGTACGCGAAACTGATTGGACGTATCGCTTTTTTCACATGTGAAAATATAGCACATATAGAATTCTATTTGCAAGGTTTATTGCTTAAAATTATCGCTATATATATATATAATATATACCCATATAGCTTATATATATGGGACTACCCCCTCCCGGAGTGGATAGATATCAACACCACACAGACTCAAAACCGTGTAAAAATACAGTGACCATCCTCTTAAGGCGGATACCCCTGTAAGGCGGATACCTCTCTTAGGCGGACATCTTCGCCTGGCCTCGGCTGAATTGCCCCGTACAGCATTCTATGTAACGGAGCTCCCTCTACATCTCTAACACGAACATGACTGCCTTTGAGAAAGTTCCGTATCAGGAGGCATCGTCCGAAAATAAAAAGAATTGAAAGCTATCCTTGTGTCCTTTCAGGCCACCTGTCTCTCTCCCTTCCAAGTTCCTTAGCGGCTTCTTTCCTAATTCCTTCTCCCTCTCTTTTTTTTCCTTTCTTTGATTCGTCCATCCGTTCCTCCTTCCGTTCGTTTGTTCGTTCGTTGTTTTTCTTTGTTTGCTTGTTTGCTTTTTCGATCCAATTTGCTGCTGCGTGAGAGCCCTTTCCTTACCTGGCAGTGCTCACTGAAAGAAAGGTAAACATTTTCCTTCGAACAGGTACAAGCCTCGTGCCGCCGTGAAAAGTAGGGAAATTTCTTTTGGAAAAATGAGTTCAAGAAGAATGAAAATTCTTTCATTAATTGTATGAAAGGGAACAAACGTTTTTGCAAATAACAGAAATGAATATTAAACACCCTCAGCATATAAGTTTATAATCAATTATATAATAACAAAATCAACTCGTGCGCTCTGATTGGTCAATCAGCTATGGTTTATTGTTCCAGTAAACTCATGGAAATTTCGCGCGTATTATGGCTTATTATATAAAAGCAATATGCCACAAGTTTATATGGTTTATAGGCTGATAAACCACTTGGGATGTTGGAAGAACACTCGAAGAATTCTTCGAGTGTTCTTCCAACATCCCGCGTGGTTTATCAGCCTATCGAGAGGATGAACCATAGAAACTTGTGGTATATTGCTTAAAGAACCTCTCAGAAGCAATATTAACATAGAGAACAAAAAAGAATATTCCACATTGTACAAATGTTAGGCCAGCTGTGATCCCAAGTTTGGGGCTGCCTACCACCCCTGCCTACCACCCCTACGGTTGCCAAGCAGTGATCAGATAAAGAATGGCGTGAGCGATTAGACAAAACTTAGAAAAACAAACAAACAAAAAAAAAAAAAAACAGTGCTGATGGGTCGTGGATAAAAGACAGAATTTGTTAACAGGTCTTTAAACTTTTGTGAGAAACGGAACTCCTAAAAACAAGACTTATTTGTTAATTGCAGGATCTTCTCGCAGGGTATTTACATTTGACACATGGCGTGCATGATTATATTGATATGGGGTAGGTTTTTTGAGCGATGCCGGCCGATGCCGTGATATTTCGATATTGTCTACTTCGCACCATATCGAAGCTATGTGAAATACTGGTTCTTGAACAATGAACTGTAGGAAATATGGCGACCGCTAGATCTACTATTCTGTCGTTTGCTGTCGGGCTCTCGTTTGGGATTTTGGTCGTCACCGTGTTAAATCATTTTAATCAGAGGGACACCATTCACAGATTATTTGTCCCGGAAAAAAACTGAAGAGTCTGAGTCGCTAGATATAACGCACAAGATCATTCATCGTGACAGTAACAAATTCAAGGTCGAATCGCCAGTGGATTTCGATGCAGATGTCAAAGATCATCACCACCATCTCTCTCTGAACAAAGAGGCCCTCAAAGAACAGCAAAGTATACGAATTCTGTGCTGGGTATTGACGAGTCCAAAAAATCTTCAGATTAAGGGAAAACCAGTGAAAGAAACTTGGGGTAAGAGATGCAACAAACTTGTATTCATGAGCTCGGAGGCTGACCCCAGCTTTCCAGCAATTGGCTTAGATGTTAGTGAGGGACGTGACCAGTTGTGGCGTAAAACGAGAGCTGCTTGGGACTACATCTACCAGCATCATCTTAACGATGCTGACTGGTTCATAAAAGCGGACGATGATACCTTTGTTATCATCGAAAATCTTCGCCACCTCGTTTCCAATTTGAATCCCGAGGAGCCGCACTACCTGGGCAGACATTTAAAAACTTTTGGCGGGTACAACAGTGGAGGAGCCGGTTATGTTTTCAGCAAGGAATCCGTCCGTAGATTTAAGAAAGTACTGGGAGATACCGCTTTGTGCAAAGAGCAATCATTTGCAGAGGATGTTGCAGTTGGAAGATGTCTCCGGCGGGTGGGGGTCAAACCAGCATACACCAGGGACTCAAGTGGGAGGGAAACTTTCATGCCTCTGCCCCCGGAACATCACCTTATTCCTGGATATCTTCCCAAGGATTCTTGGCTTTGGAGGTACGATAGAAATCCCTACAAAGAGGGACCTGATTGTTGTTCAGATCATGCGGTGACTTTCCATTACATAAATCCTAATATGATGTATGTTATGGAATATTTGGTGTATCATCTTAGACCTTATGGTATGATTCATGACGACCACTCCACTGGTCATGAGGCGATTGAGAAAGTTGGCGAACATGAAAAGGAAAATTCTAAGACAAATTGAGCACATGGATGAAAAAGAAAAAAAAAACTTGTGGATTTTAATAACATGCAAACGTCACTGCTGTCAATCATAATTACTGTGAGAGGGATGCATCGTGAGAAGACAGATGCAAACAAAGTGGATCAAAATCTGCCAATCACAGTGAATGAACTGATCTTTTGGTCACATAAAGATGTTCACTTTATTGAATTCTTTATCATTATTTTTTTCATGTCATATACTTTTTTGACAAGTGGAGTACTTAGCTATAGTATGCAAAGTCTATCTGACGAGGTTAAATTTTAAAAACATAGAAGTAAAAACATTGTTCCAGATTACAAATATTTTTTAACTGAGTGCAGCTGTAAGAAAATTACGAGGAAAAATTGGGCTTGACTGGGATTCAAATCATGCCTTTATAATGGCTGAATGCAACTCGATATCTGATCCCATAAAACCCTAGTTAAACCTGAATTTTTTCGAGGTTTAACTTTCAACTGTACAAGTTGATTTAGTGAATTCATTGCTGGGATAACAGTTCGCATAAATTATCTGATTTATTTAATACATGGGGGATATTACATGGCCGCACAGAGATACAAAATTTATCTTCTAGTGTTGAAAAATACTTTACAAGTAAGGTACGCTAGGTACTGGTCAGTGTGTGTAGGCTTTCTGTAAACACTGGTAGAGAGGTATCCGTTCGAATTCACACCACCCACAATCTGTAAAACGCGATATTGTCAAGTGCCTGTACGATCGATCTAAACACCTCATAACAAAACCATCAGTTATCTCTCATGAAAAGAAACACCTCTCATCGGTCCTTGTTTCCAACGGTTATCCGTTTTCGTTTGTAAAAAATCTTACGAAAACCAAGGCACGAACAACCACTAAAGAACCTGAACCCGAAATTAAATCTACTGTGGTTCTGCCATACGTCAAAGGCACATTGGAGGCTCTTCGCCGTTGCCTACAACAACAAGGCATACGGACTGTTTTCAGATCTAACACAACTCTTAGATCACACCTAGTGCGACCTAAGGACATTGTCGATCCAGTAAAAAAAGACGGAGTAGTCTACAAGATTCCCTGCAAATGTGGTAAGTAAGGTTTATATTGGAGAGACGGGAAGATCTATGCATGAACGGATTAAGGAACACGATAGAGACATACGGCTTGCTCGAACCCAATCCTCCGCCGTTTCAGAACATAGCAACGCGACCGGACATTATCCGCTCTGGGACGAAGTTAAATTTATTGACCGAGACCCACATTGGTACACCCGTAGGGTTAAAGAGGCTATTCACTTAAGATTTCACCCTAACAACATCAACAGGACAGTGGAATTGAAATTCCTGAAGCGTGGATGCCCACGATCAAACACCACAACAGCCGATCAGTACCATAGCGGATCACTGAGGGAACAATTTCTAGTCTGAACGACAAGGATCGAAATCCTCCAATCAACAACAGCCTAAGCGAGGATCGAGACGCACCAATCACCACTAGCCACGGTGCTTCTTATACTCACACGCGCAGCCAGTCGACACCATCGCCTGATGAAGACCAGCAGTATAGCGGTCGAAACGTCGCGATCCACATCTTTGTGACTTAATCGTGAGACAAAAGATTTACTCAGCTATCACAGTGTATTCATTTGCAAATATTTGTTTCGCCACAGAGTAGTGTCGGAAACTACAATAAAATTCGCAATAGTTGGCAATAGATTGACGATGTTTCTTTGAACCTTTCACCTGTTAGTATAATAGCTTTTTATTTTGCCGCATGGCTTCGGGTGCAATCATTTCACTCTCTCTTTCCATTTCGTTTTCAGGCTTTGCAAGAGAGGATTAAGTTTTTATAGAATGCACAGGGGACCTTGCGCCTTGCAGAAGAGCTCGTCTCTGTGGCGAAGACCCCTGGCCATACAAAAGCGGCGAGCTAGGACATCATCGCAGCCACCCTCAGGGAGAAAATCCATATGCCGAAAGAATAATTTAGGGTTTACTTCCCGGCTCTTCTGGCAGATAAGGAGTTTGCGAGGATCTATGATACCATCTCCAAAGTTGATAGGTCATTTAACCGTCTTACGCCATACTTTCGTACACAGACCAGAGGTAATCAGGGATTTTCCTCTTCTAATCCTCGAGTGATCTTTTATAGGCGCGGAAACCCCGGCCACAAGTCTACACAATGTTGGAAGTCTCCGAAGGCCCGTTATTTTCCTTCAGAGGAGGTTCAGGTCAGGGCCAATCTCGGCCGACAACTCAGTAGCAGGGTCTACACGATCCTCCTTTTGTATGCGTTTGGGTTCTATTAAAGTCGAATCAATACCATAACCATGTCTCTTCTTTATATATATTCTACCCAAACCCCCAATCCACCCAGGTAAGGCACTTTACAAGTCATTCTTCCGGGCGGGGGAGCTCCATCGCCATGCACCGCAATGGAATACCTTGTTAGATGATGTGTGACATTAACCGTCTAAAATCTTTGTATCCGCTTTTCCGCACACTTTCTAATTTTTATGCGTTTTGCTACGAATTTTTAGGATGGGGTGCCTTGAGTATGGGATGTTGATAAAGGGAATGTCTCCTGGTCCTGTGATTTGGGACTTTAGGGCACACTTTAACATAGGGACTGTCGGCGCCTAATCTCAAGTAAGCGTGAGAGTGAGAACCAAAGAAACGCCAAATCACAGGACCAGGAGAGAATAAAATACTATTCTGTCGTTCGCTATCATTTGGGATTATTATGGTCACGATATCAGATCACTTTCATCAGAAGGAAACCATTCGCGGATTATTTGTCCTGATAAAGGCTTTTGAGTCCGAGTCGCCAGACATTACGCATAAGATTATTTAACGCACACGGTAACAAATTCAAGGTCGAATCAGGTGCTTCTCCATGTACCGGAGCATATAGGCACCGGAGCACATTGTTGTTGCTATTGTTTTGGGGGTTTCATGATAGGCGTTTCTTTGGAGCTCCGGTCCAGTGGATTTCGATGCAGATCTCAAAGATCAATCACCACCACCTTTACTTGAACAAACAAGCACTGAAAGAACGGCTAAAAACACGAATTCCTTGCTGGGTATTGACAAGTCCAAAAACTCTTCAGGTTAAGGGAAGCTTGGGGTAAGAGATGCAACAAACTTGTGTTCATGAGTTCGGAGGGTGACCCCAGCTTTCCAGCAATTGGCTTAGATGTTAGTGAGGGACGTGACCAGTTGTGGCGTAAAACGAGAGCTGCTTGGGACTACATCTACCAGCATCATCTTAACGATGCTGACTGGTTTATAAAAGCGGACGATGATACCTTTGTTATCATCGAAAATCTCCGGCACCTCGTTTCCAATTTGAATCCCGAGGAGCCGCACTACCTGGGGAGACATTTTAAAACTTTTGGCGGGTACAACAGCGGAGAAGCCAGCTACTTATGTTTTCAGCAAGGAAACAGTCCGAAGATTTAAGACGGCATTAGGAGATAAGTCGATCCTTGTGTGTAGAGCAATCACTTGCGGAGGATGTTGAAGTTGGAAAATGTCTCCGGGCTATGGGGATCAAACCAGCATACACCAGGGACTCAAGTGGGAGGGAAACCTTCATGCCTCTGCCCCCGGAACATCACCTTATTCCTGGATATCTTCCCAAGAACTTTTGTCTTTGTAGTGTGGATGACAATCCCTATAAAGAAGGACCTGATTGTTGTTCAGGAACCTGACATGATGTATGTTTTGGAATATTTAGTGTATCATCTTAGACCGTATGGTTGGATTCATGACGACCACTTCCGAGTTTTGAAGCTTTATGAAGTCCCTGGGAAACAGGTCTGTAGGCAGAGTTGTGTGTGGATGAGTAGGTATAAGCGACGAAGGCACAAATAAGCCGAGATTTTGCAGTAATATAAAGCGAAAGTCAGAGTATGTTCCTGCGGAAAATTTTTGTAAGGCTCAATGATCCCACTGGGCCGCAAGAAGTTTAAGCAGGAGCCCGTGGTTTAAGATAGTGTTGTCCTAATTTTGAACCATAGATCTTAACCAGACGGACCTTCCTGGCCTATTGTTGGGGAGAACGTGGAGGAAGGGGGATACCTGTTGCACCCTCTCCCCCCCGGGGGCTCCGTGCTGGCCTATTAGCTGAAAAGCAGGAGAATAAGACGAGTTCGAGAAAATATTCTTAAAAAGGAATAAACATTTTAGAAAATAACTGTATTTGAAAATGCTATATCTACTTAAAAATGAAAGCTACATCTATATGTCATATTACAACAAAACCTTTCTCTTATGATAACGATGATGATGATGATGATGATGATTACTATTTTTTATAGCGCCATTTCCCAAGGGACCAATGTTGTCTTACAAAATTGCTATTTCATTAGACCTACAATAATTAATGGTAAAATTGAATATACCAATTTCCTAATAATCGTAATTTCTTGAAACAGAAATATAAAAAACCAATAATAAGCTAAAATTGATCATAACGATCAAATAGATCAAAAGTCCTAACCAAAAGCTACTTTAAACAGCCAAGTCTTAAGTTTAGATTTAAAAACCGAAAGACAGACACACGTTCGTAATGCTAAAGGAAGACTGTTCCAAATGGTGGGAGCAGCAACTTTAAGGATCGACCGCCATACGTTTTAAGCTGTTGTGACTTTTTATTCCTCTCTTGGAAAATGGTCTCTGGCGGAGTGGGGAAGGGGGCGGCTTGGGCTGGAGAGATTGCAGGGAGGGTCTAGTACATCTTTTGAGAGGGGCAGAGAAGAAAAACTTCCGTACAAGCAACGGTGTAACACACTGGTTAATGTCCAAAGTTAGGGACGAGAGGTTGCTGCCAGAGTAAAGATGTTTTTTTGATTGTCGGTTAAAATTAAAGAGAGAGAGAGAGACTAATTCATTCTTTTTTTTTTTTTGTCCACTTTTTTTTATCACATACCACACTCTACTTACTTACATTCCGTATTACCTACTAGCTTACATGACATGATATTTGCACAGTACTTAATACCATACTTGCTTACTACACTTCACTTATATTGCACATAGCACTTATACTAGTATACCATACCTACATCGTACATGTGACTTACTACATTACACACAATACAGAGGTTATTTATAAAAACAATACTACGCGACCTTACAACGAAAACTAACCTACTTACAACACAGTAATCACGTACCGCGTACAGCAGTGGCAGCCATACCATTTCCACCATTTGAATCACTTCGTATGCGAGGGACTATCTAAGTCGAGACCATTTCACTTCAAAAGCCCTAACTGTGTTATTTTCTAGGGCTGCTTGGTTTTTCCACTTTCATAGCTATCTTAACTAGCTGTATAAACATTTCCAGCTTTGGTAAAGAGCTTTTAAACTTGCAAGTGTATATGTAGGATCTAGCAATAAGAATGATCTGGTGTACAAGGAGATCTGATATATTGTCAATAAGGCCCAAGCAGAAAGAAGGGGAGAGCTTAAAGTTTTCCAGATCCTTAAAATTTTGGGTTATCCATTCGAAAGTTCTTTCCCAAAAAAGCTTTGTATGTCTGCAGTTACAAAAAAGATGCATCAGAGTTTCCGCAGTTTCTTTGCAAAAGGAACATAGGTCAGTTTGCTCTAGTCCAATTTTACATAAAAAGTCATTTGTAGCAATCCTCCTGTGTAAAAGTTTAAACTGAAATACTCTGAGTTTAGAGTCCCTTGTACAGAGAAACGGTAATTGATAAGATTTTTTTCAATCAACAGTTACATTTCCAAATGGTTGAATTTCCCGTTTCCATTTTTCCTCCGTTCTTGAAGGACGGGTAGCCTTTTTTTCGATAAGCAGCTTATAAAGTTTTTTAACAACTTTTTGCGAGGACTGTATAGTCTCAACCGCACTCTCTGTATGGGGTTTATCAGTTTCTAGCGAGCAACTCTTCTTATATTGTTTTAGGGCAGATCGAATTTTATAATACTCCAGATAGTTGGTTTTAATCTGAAATTTGTTTTCAAAAACATCAAAACTTAAGAAATCCTGTTTAAAGTGCATATCACCCCAAAATATTTTTTCGCTACATTGAACCTTTGCACCGCTTCGAAACGCGTTTCACCTTTCGTTTCTCTTTTTTACCAATTGCTAACTTTTTATAGTATTTCAAAGTTGCGAAAAATTGAGCATCGTTGTTTCACGACCGAGTCAGAAGGGGAGTGGGTCTATTCCCGGGTTGACGTCACGAACTGATTTGCATCGCATCAAGTCTTTGTAAACATGCATGCAAATCAGTTTGTGACGTCAACCCGGGAATAGACCCACTCCCCTTCTGACTCGGTCGTGAAACAACGATGCTCAATTTTTCGCAACTTTGAAATACTATAAAAAGTTAGCAATTGGTAAAAAAGAGAAACGAAAGGTGAAACGCGTTTCGAAGCGGTGCAAAGGTTCAATGTAGCGAAAAAATATTTTGGGGTGATATGCACTTTAATATCTACAAGGTCCTTGACCACCGTCACTCCGGCCTCCAACCAAGACGGGTAAAAAAGAGGTTGGTTTCCGATTCTGATTAATGAATTCTGCCAGATGTACGAGTTCATAAAATCTAAATTTTCCTCTCTATAGTTAAGGTTTGTCCAGTGTTCAAGAACTTCTTTTAAGAAGGGGTCAGTTAGATCAAGACTTGGAGCATCCTGTGTGCTAAGATTACTTAAAAACACCAACTTGCCTCCGAATTTTTCTAAATAGTAGTCAAAGAAGAGCTTCCACTTAGCATGATTATCGTCATTCAAATAGCCTTGTATCCATTTCAGTTTTAATGATTTGTTGAAACTTTCGATGTCAATCATCTTTAGCCCTCCTTTGTCGTAGTCATTAATCATTTCCGATCTTTTGATTTTGTCGTTTTTCGCATCCCAGAGGAACTCGTATAACAGGGAATTGATTTCTTTCAGCGCGCCGTGAATAGTCGGGAGAGAAGCCAACACATACACCAACTGTGACACTGCTAGACTTTTCAAAACGGTAATTTTACCCAAAAGAGTAAGTCGTCTGGCCGACCAGCTTCCTATAATCTTCTTTAATTTATCAATTTTCTCCTGGATATTACTGGAGATGAAGTTCATTTCTCCGGTCGAAAACCAAACCCCCAAGGCGAAGACCTTTTCCCTAGCCCAAGTTATAGGCTTATTTAAAGGGAAAGAGATATTGGAGTCCCGCAAAGAGCCGATCCAGAGAGCTTCAGTTTTCTCATAATTAACATTCAAGCCCGATATGGCCGCGAATGCATCAAGTAATTCAAAAGTTCTTAAGAGAGAAGATTGTGAGCCATCCAAAATTAAGGTTGTGTCATCTGCGTACTGGGACAGTTTGCATTCAGTATTAAGGATCTTTATTCCGCGGACGCCGTTATCCGTTCTCACCGCTTCACCTAGAATTTCTGCGCAAAGTATGAACAAATAAGGGGAGAGTGGACAGCCTTGTCTCACACCGCGATGTAAAGTGAAAAACTCAGAAGCCCAACCATTGTTTTGAATGCTGCTGCTAATATCCGTATAAAAAACTTTTATCCAAGTCATTAAAGATTTTCCGAAGTTATAATATTGGAGGGTTTTGTGAATAAAGGACCATTCTAAGCTGTCAAAGGCCTTCTCGAAGTCAACGAATAGTAATAGCCCCGGAATTTGTTCTTTATTCGTGAAATTTATCAGACTATCTATCAGCCTAATATTTTCTCCGATAAATCTATTCTTCATGAAGCCGGTTTGATCATTATTGATTATTTTTGGCAAAACTTTTCTAATTCGAGAAGCGATACTTTTCGTGGCTATCTTATAATCACAGTTGAGCAGAGTGATCGGCCTCCAGTTCTTCAGTTGATCGGTAGGTTTGTTCTTTTTCGGTATGAGGGAGATCAGACCTCTTCTTTGAGACACTGACAGTAGGCCCTTTTCATATGAATTGTTTAAGGCATTTATGAGATATGGATTAACATCACTCCAGAATCTTTTATAGAATTCAGCTGGCAAACCGTCAGTTCCAGGGCTCTTGTTCGGTTCCATAGATTTGAGGCTTTCTAAGCATTCAGTTTCAGTTAAGAGACCTTCGCACTCTTCTTGTTCAAGCACGTTGAGAGTAAGAGCGTTTCCTTTGGGAAAGAAAATATCCTCGGGGGCCTCCAGATTTGGAAAACTTGAAGAATATAATTTTTGATAAAAGCATTTTACTTCTTTTAGGATGTCACTGTCCTTGTAGATGATACTATCGTCGCTTATTTGCAAATGTTTAATTGTTTTTTCGTTGAAGTGGCGTTTTTCTAGAGTTAGAAAATACTTTGTGTTTTTCTCTCCTTCATTGTACCAACGGGATTTGGATCGTAATATTGCCCCACGGGTTTTGTATTTTACAATTTCTTCTCTTTCGGCTATTTTGGCCTCTAATTCTTTTTGGAGATTCGTTTTTGTGTTTTCGAGTAGATTATTTTCTTCCAGTTTTCTTTGGAGGGACAATATAACGCTTTCTATACTTGCTTCCTCAGATTTCATATCACGTTTTCTTTTCCTACCATAGTTTAGCGATGTTGACCGAATACGCATTTTCATTGTATCCCAGAGGAGAGGGGCATCAACCTCATCATTATTTTCATATTCTTTTGCAACGTCTTCAATTGTTTTCTTTATTAAAGCAACATAATCATCTTCTAACAAGAAAGATGTATTTAGCTTCCAAAATCCTGGGCCTCTAGGGTTTGGATTGTTCACCAGGTGAAGTGTAATGAGAGAGTGGTCTGTTTTATATCCAGGGCTGATATCTGCTTTGGTTACTATTGTATTTAAGCTGGAGCTAGTAAGGAAGAAATCTAGGCGGCAATGTATTTCGGGGTTTCTCCTTCTCCAAGTAAATCGTTCGGTATCAGGATTAAGAAGACGCCATATGTCAGTAAGGTCTAACCTATCAATTATATGCTGAACAACTTTCAACGCTTTGGTGTGTGTCACTGGGTTACCACCTTTCTTGTCTTTTTGAATATCAATTACCAAG
>JAEMWC010000311.1:697500-725000 GCA_016490735.1 Pachyseris speciosa | reverse complement strand
TTGGTATGAACACATAAGCGATTGTTTTGCTAGTGATCATTGTTTGCATGTCCTAAACTGAATCACGTGATTCCTCCTAAAATGCTATTATGCTGATGCATAGCATGCTGATGCAGTGATACATTAATAGAGCTGAATAAAGTAGTTGTATGATGTATTTCCCGAACTTCAGGACCAGATGATAAAATAGAAAGGACTCTGAAAAGATAGAAGAAAAAACTTTCAGGAATACAGTCGATCTACTCTTTTTTACCACAATTGCTAGTAATCTCGCGATCTGATTGGCTAATTTGCCGTTGTCGATAAGAGTCTAGACAACGCTGCTCCCGTCAACGTCAACGATTTTCTTCGCGCTCTGAAATAAACATTTCTTTGACGTTGATATTGTGGCAAAAAAAAGCAAATGGAATGTGGTTTAGCGTTGCCTATACTCTAATCGGCAACGATATTCGTCATCACAGCGGTCAAAATCTGTTGTGGACTCACTGGGCTTCGCCTCGTGAGTCCACAACATTTTGACTACTATGATGACGAATATCGTTGTTGATAAGAGTATAGACAACGCTTAGCCACATTCCATTTGTTAATTTACTGTTTTGCTGTTACTGAGCTCTCTTTAAGACGGACGCTTCTGTCAAGTGGACAGCTGTTGTTGTACCTGACGGCGTCCGTCTTAGAAAGACGGGTTTAGTGTAGATCAGCACTTCAACAGAGCTGAGCCTGAAGCCATAACTTCAACGCGTTTTCTCACCGTTTTTTCTCTGTAAATCATCAGTTTCAGTGTCACCAAATGCATCGTTCTCCGCGGTGTCGAGTTCTTTATCAAACTTGTCGTCGTTCCCCATCATGTTGTCCAGCTCTTCATCTTATTCCTCTGTGAACGTGTCGACGTCAGCCAACTCATCATCCGTTTTCCCGCCATCCTCGGAGAGTTATCCACCATCCATTTCCTCATCCCAGTCAACGGTATTCACTGACCACAGCACAGTCACACCACAGACTCCTCAGCCGAGTACGACAATAAACCCATACGTCCCTACCACAACGCCCACATCGACTCCTCAGCCGAGTACGACAACAAACCACGACCCTACCACAACGCCCACATCGACTTCAGGTAAGAAAGGATGTGAGAAAGTGTTTAACCTCCTACTTAAGTGGAAGCGTTCTATCTTGTACTATCTTACCTCTTTTGTCCACTCGATGCATGTCTCACGGAAGTGCATGTCTTTGCCGTGCGGCGCCAGAGACGGTTCTTAACGAAAGTCAAAAGCCATTTCTTCGTTGCATTATTAGGAATTTCAGATTACCTGAAAAGCTAACAGACTAAACTCACAAAAGTAATTGTTTACAAAATTAGTGGGATCTAGACACAGAAACGATTGCACAATAAAACAATGTGTTAATTAAAAGTGTGTTCTTAATCACGTGCTCTTCAGTTAGGTTTCTGAACCAATTAATTGCAAATGCCATTTCATGTACCCTGAGAAGGAATTTATTTTTATTGACCTTAAATACTAAATTATTGAAAAATCCATATTTTTCGGAACACATTTGGTAATCTTGCATTAAAAAGTTAAATTATCTCTACAAAAAATGTTCGATATTCTCGAAAGAGATTGTTGTGAGGGTTACAAAGTATCAAGACTTTCCATTTGGTTCATTGAATGTGTCTTGGGCAACTTTAGGTACAATTAGTCAAAGGGATTGCCTTAATTGTGATTGTAATAATAATAATAATAATAATAATAATAATAATAATAATAATAATAATAATAATAATAATATATCACACTTATATGGCGCATTTTCTATGCAATATTCAAATGCGCATTACAACACTGGCCGGGGGACTTTACCAGTCTGCTTATAACGCAGTTTACAATTAATGAAGTTGATTTATGAGTGCCCCCGTAATGTCAATACCAAATTAAGACAGACACTAGGGATGGTCACTGCCAGAGTTTTGTTACGTCCCTAGTGGTTCTTTTACGTCCCACAGAATCAGAGAATTATGAAGAGATGTGAGACGGGGCCTACGGTTTATCGTCCTTATCCGAGAAGACTAGAAAGTCTAACCGTTTGTAGATGTGAGGGTCCCACAGGGGTTTTTGGGGAACAAGGGAACACGAGAAATTTGGCAATGGGAACACGGGAACAAAGCAAAAAAATCGTAGTGAACAAGGGAACATCAAATAGGTTAGGGAACAGGGGAACAAACACAAAAAATTACAAGGCCCTACGTTTTTTACATAAACGTGGGGGTGATAGAAGATTTTCTGCTGTTTTCTGATTTCTTTGGCAAGTTTTTGTTGCCATCTTTCGTGTCTATTACGATTTGTTTTAATTTTTGTTACGAAATACTTTCACAAAGTCAAAAATATCACAGAAAAATAATGATCAAAATTTATCAGCAACACTGTGGACCTTCAATCAGTTATTTTGTTTTGTTCAGATTGGTTAATTAGGACGTATATGCAAAGAATAAGAGATAAAATTTAATCTTGAAAGGGTAACAAGGGAACAAGGTGTAATTTTGGACGGGAACAAGGGAACAGAGTTAAAATTTTGAAGGGAACACGGGAACACAGACCCCCCCTGGGGGACCCTCAGATGTCATTACAAAGGCAGCACTTTCTCCTCAATTATTTAAAGACCCTGAGAGTTGATCCAGCCGGGGTTTGAACCCGCGACCTCTCGCTCGGTAGTCCGGTGCTCTACCACTGAGCTAACCGGTCGGTTGTAAGACACCAAGCTGAAAACTGTATCAACTGTAGCGAATGCTTTCAACCATGTTTAGCCGCGGTGGCCACCCACCATTCGTGCCACCTAAAACCTCCTTCCGAAAGTCTCGCAAGAAAGTTCCCTAGGAGTAAGGGTGGGGCTCACACACTTTTTTTTATCAGTAAAGCGTGGTTTTCACTAGCGACGCAAGCACAAGCACAAGCATAAGCGCAAGCATAAGTAGCTTATGTCAAGTGAAAACGAACACTACGCAAGCGAACGCAAGCATAAGTACAAGCACAAGGAAAAGGAAAAATTTTGATCCTTGCGCTTATGCTTACGCTTGCGTTAAACCCGTTTTCACAGTGAAATAAGCGGTCTCAGTGTGCTTGAACTTATGCTTGCGCTTGTGCTTGCGTCGCTAGTGAAAACCAGGCCTAACTGCAAACTAGACTCGTTAATCTGTGAAATAAAAAGCTCACATTTGTCCTCTATCTCTCTTTCCTTGTACCTCCAGGGGATTGGACCACAACAGAGTACCTTCTTTTCGCATGTCTTGGTGTTTTTGGTGTGGTTTTAATCACTGTTACCATCCTTACTTGCCAGATAGCACTCTTGAATAAGACCGTCAAAAAGTTGTCGAAAGATGCAAGTGGTCACTAGGAGAAAAGTACGAAGACACGGGGCAATGTTCATCCAATTGCCCTTAACGAACTTGTAAAACGTTTGTAAACGTGTTTTAGTGGCAAAATAGTTATGCTGGGGCAGTTATTCAAATCATGATTAATCTAATCCCGAGTGACCGTCAGAACTTTACTTCGCCATGACTGAAGTCTCGGCTTAAGATTTCCTTTTACCTAGTATTGAAAATTTGCTGATTCAAGTTCCTTAACGAACTGGATTTAAACCTTTTGACCAAAAGGTTTTGATTTAAACCTTTCGACCATTTAAACCTACGGTTAATTTTTAAAGCGCGGATTAGCTTAATCAGCTTTCGAACAACGTACGTCGTGTACGCATCCACGGAGTCCCAGGGGCAGATAGTCGGGATGGGACGAACAATTCGTAAACTTTCGCTAATCCCGAATTTGCCCGTGAATCGTTCGTTCTGTCCCGAGTATCTGCCCTGCCCTGACAACCTAGGTTACCGTCTTTAGCGTTCTCGTTTTTTTGTTTTGTCCCAAGTGAGAACGTCGGTGTCCACGGTTCTCTTCCGAACGCCTGATCGCAGGTTGCAGCCGCGTTGATAATAGAAATCATGACCGCTTGTTGTAGTTTTGATGTATTTTCGCCACTGTCGAACATCTTATTAATTATCTCTGTAATTATATGCGTGACTTGTTGTTTAAAGTTTGCCCGTATACTGAAAGCTTCTACGGAGGGAGTGTCAAATAAATTTTTGTATAAAAGCTTACATTGATTATTTTATAGTCTCCTAAGTCTTGCTAGTCTTCCAAGTGAATGTTACAGAACTTTTGCTTATTGATCTTTATTACGCAACTCAGCTCCAAAATTTAATACAGAAAGAATTTACGAAATCACGGTCCCCGGTCCACAAATGAGGGAACGCAACTTTGTTTTTCCCCTTCTTCCGTCCACACTAAAAGGGCGTTTTCACTCATTCACTCTTGAAAAAGTTCGTGCGAGTGGAGCAATATGAAAACACCGGCAAAGTGAAGACGGAGAAAACAAGACTTTTTGAAAACACTGATCATGAAGTCACAACATTAACAGCCTTGTTCTACGATACATTTAAGCGTTTCTGGGGCCGAAGGAGCGTCTTAGTGTGAACGGTGAAAACGAAACGAAAACGAAAACGATAGTGTGGCTTCCACTCTGCATTACCCTGGGTGCCAGAGGTTTTCTTTTCTTAGTGAGTTCGGCGGTTAACCCGCTAAACGCAAAGCGAACGGAGACGCGAAAAATAGTTTTTTCCGTCGGCGCTTCGCGCCTCGTTGACGCGGCTTCGCCGCAAAATTTTCCTCCTTCAAACGGAAAAAAATTACGTTTGGCACCCAGGGTAACTCTGCATCAAATGCGGCCCCAAAAATTTGTTATAGACGGACGGTCTCAAAGCTTTCATCCGTGCTTAGATGTAGGTATACGTCATTTTGTATATTAACTAGTACTGTTATTTTATATATTAAATTGCTATTCTGTTTCCCTCTACTAACTATGATCTCACTTGTGTACTTGTTACTTTAATATATAAGCAAGCGGATTTCGTGTCGCCGGCGACAGAAAACAAATCACACACGTGCCATCTTCTGAACCTGTTCTGCCAATTCTAAGCAATCCAGAACTAGTTTCTTGTCTTTGGCTATCTCTTCACGACTTCGCTCCCCCCGGATCGTGGATATAAACAGCTCTAAATCCCTTGCAAACAATCCCTTTTGTCCGGGGGTAGGTTTAGGAGGGGGGCCAGCGGGTGGTAGCGTTGGGACAGTGCCGTCTTCAAACTTAAACTCCTGGAATCGTTGCCGCCCTTTCCCATCACGTTTTCTCTCCCTTATCCACGTCAGTGGCCTACAAACACACGCAAAAACAGAGATTAATAGCGCGATATAATGCTGATACCTGAATAGGGTATAAAATTGTAGACAAACGGTTTGACTAATCAAATCTGAGGGGTACTTATGGCTGTCGAACGCTCTAAATTTACTCAAGGAACACCAAAACCTACGGTCAAGTCCAAACCAATGTATTAAACTACTCTTTTTCATTCTTTCCAGGAGCAATAAGAATTTGAATTATGTTACCATTTGAAGCAGTTCACGCCTCATCCAGGCCATTCCACATACTTACTTACAGCTAACAATAACAATAACAATAACAACAACAATAACAACAACAATAACAATAACAATAACAACAATGTGAATGATGTATATGAATTTAATCATATATGAACTGCGGAAATGAAATCAAATGAAGAATGATCCTCACAGTTGTGAATGCAATTTATGCAATTGCAAAAAGAAGCCTGAAAAAAATTCAGGACTTCAACAGGGTTTGAACCCATGACCTTGAGATACTGGTGCGATGCTCTTACCAACTGAGCTACATCAGTGGCTTCATAGCTCAGTTGGTTAGAGCATCGCACCGGTATCGCGAGGTCACAGGTGCAAACCCCATTGAAGTCGTGAATTTTTTTCAGGCTTCTTTTCACAATTGCATAAATTGGCGTTCACAACTGTGAGGATCATTCCTCATTTGAATAATAATAATAATAATAATAATAATAATAATAATAATAGGAAAATCCCTGTGCTAAATTCTAAATAATAATAATAATAATAATAATAGTGCACATTTGTAGCTGAATGCTGTTTGGTCAAAGAAGAGTGGCTGATCGAATCCTCTGGAACAATTTTTTTACTTTGCAAAAAGCTGTATCTTATTATATGCTAATTAAACAAATCGAATGTGGTTTAGCGTTGTCTGTACTCTTATCGACAATAATATCTGTCATCACAGTGGTCAAAATGTTGTGGAGTCACGTGGCTAAGCCGAGTGATTCAGCAACAAATTTTGACCACTGTGATGATGAATATCATTGTCAACAAGAGTAAAAACAATGCTAAACCAAACATTCCATTTGTTTTTTACCACAACACAACATTAAAGAGCTGTTTATTTCAAAGTGCGAGGAAAATCGTTGACATCGACGCAAGCAGTGCTGTCTAGACTCTTATCGACAATGGCAAATTAGCCAATCGGATTGCGAGATACTAGCAATTGTCGTAAAATTATTTCTTGATAATAAAAATGGGGGCCCACCAACCTCATTTTTTAGTTATTATCACTAAGATAAAATCACAGGTGTTCCTTAAACAGGTCAGTTATGGTATTGCTATGGTAACCTGTGGTGTTGTTAAAAGAATCATAAATTGTTGTCCAATGATTTAGCATTTGTTTGATACCACTATTAAGGTAGCCAATTATAAAAATTGGTAGTAACAATCCATAAAGTAAAAGCGCTGGAATATGCTGGAAAATTGGATTTAGCCATCTTAAATTTTGGATCAGTAAACCAACCTGTTATCTTTGGTTGAAAACTTGCAAGTCAGCAGTTGAAGATCAGGTTCATGTACAAAGTGCGCTTCCTTCAGAGTAATCTTGCCAAAGAGATCAGTAAGACACTCCAAATCTGAGATACCAGCGAAGCTTGGAAACCCAGCTCGGTTCAAGTCAGTGATCCATTCATTTGGGAAACCGGCATCCAAGCGAACTGTGCCCTCTTGAAGAGGTACAGTCTTGGTTTTGATGGTTTGTTTGAACTCTTGATGTGAAGGAAGGAGGAGAGCTATATTCTCGACATAACAGACCAGACCTAATAGATAAATGTAGAATGACTGGGCACTTTTTGCTAATTAGGATAGATGAATCACAAGTGAAAATGACCCTACAGGCTTCATATCATTGGAGCAATCAATCAATAGCATAATAACAAGGAATGGAGGCCAAACCTAGTATTATCAACATTGGCACACAACCATGATCTCCAATAATGCATGTTGTGGTTCAATTTTATCCATGGATCACTTTTCATTTTCCTTTGTTTAAGCATAAAAATTGAACTAATCATCATATAAAAGTCTGATATAAAGGAGCTCCATGGTATGTCTGCCTCCATGAAATTAAATCCCCAATATATTACATGAATGCCAGGTATTAAAATAGCACTTGTGAGTAACTGTAAGCAGTCCCTTATGGATTTCCCCCACAATTGGTCATCAAAACTATTTCCCATCTGATCTAAGTCCCCTTGGAAAGCTCCCAATGACATCCCCTTATTTTGGACTCTACAGACAATCCCAAGCTGAGGGAATCCTCAGGGGGAGCAGGGATGGCACAGTGGTGGGAGCACTCGCCTTCCACCAGTGTAGCTCGGGTTCGATTCCCGGACTTGATGTCATATGTGGGTTGAGTTTGTTGTTGGTTCTCTTCTTTGCTCTGAGAGGTTTTTCTCCGGGTTCTCCGGTTTTCCCCTCTCCACAAAAACCAACATTTCCAAATTCCAATTTAATCTGCTTGTAAAGCACATTTGAACATATACACATGGAAAATGTGCTATATAAGTTCTAAATTATTATTATTATTATTATTATTATTATTATTCAGATAAGTATGGCTGCACAGAAATGAAGCTGAGATACAACTCCCAAACTATACCCCTCAGCAACACCTAGCACCCATCAAAAAACTCGCATTGAAAATTTTGTAAGAAGAGTACTAAGTCATCAATATTTTAAGTGATCTGATTGTACAACTGTACTGTACCTTTACTCTCTGCCAGTTGAAAAAGATCTTTACCACTCTGTGCTGACAAACATAATGGGTAATCTACCAATACATGTTTTCCGTGTTCTAAGGCTTTCCTATGAAATAGTAGAAATGTTTTAATTTATATGTTGTATACCTGAATTTCTGAAAATGCTCCGGCGACTTCTGACGATTTCTTGAACACTTTCGAACAATACAAAACATGTCCGAAGAATGTTGTTCCGATGACTTCTGGACTTTTCCGAAGCTATTTGAGTTCATTTCCTGTCTCTCAAATGAAAACTCAAACGTGACATCTCAAACGTGACATCTTCTGATACAGTAAGGACTCAAACTCGACATATTAAGTGCCGTTTGCTGGAACATTTACGGTGAATATTGAATTAATTTTTTGCAGTTGTTAATGTGTTACAGGGCAAGTCATCCAGATTTCTGAGTCAGGCATGAGAATTTGTCCTCAATGCATGAGATCAACATGTCTGCAGGCATGAGACTCACATATAATGGGGGAGAATTGGCAGGTATATATAATGTTGGTCAAGTCAGTGTGTCCATCATATACAATCAAACATTTAGCAATAGCCAGTCATGAGCAGTCACAAAATCCTTTTTTCCTCAGACAGAATACAAGAATGCAATTTTTTTGCTTTTTTCCTAAGACAGAATGCATAAACCATACTTTATCCAGTGCATGTCATAGATCAGTGAATTAGAAACATTAACTAAATGCAATCTAAATATGGGAAATACCGTAAAAGCTCTACTAAGCCTCCCCTTGCTATTAACCCCCCCCCCTCTAATTATAAAGCCCCTAGTTTGGAAGTTGGTTTTTGTAATAAGCCCTCCCTCTCTATATAAGCCACCCCCCCCCCCCTCCACCGTTTGGGACATGAGATTTTGTAACTAGTCCTTCCTATTCTCTCTACTAAATCCACTTCATGCGGCCCATTTTAAACAGATATAACCTCAAACACATAACACTGTTTGCTGCACTTTATTAAATATAAGCTTCACTGCAATTGTTCAAGTTTTGTACAAAAACTATTTCAAGATGAAAATGGTGTGTTTAAAATTTGAAATAAGCCGCGCATCTCTATTATGCCCCCAATTCTCTAATATGCCACCCGTTAATGAAGCCTGAAATTAAATAAGCATCCCCCCACCCCCGGGGGTTTAATAGAGCTTTTACGGCATATGGGATATATTTTGAAGTCATTTGGAGCACAAAATGGAAAACCTCAATGGTGTGGCATTGAGAAGAATGATGAACAACCCTAACCTGGCATACTCTTCATGAGTGTTGTTTTCTGTGCAGATGATCAGTGCATCAACGTCATCTCTAGCCAATGCCTCATCCCAGCTTAGAGAGGTTAAATCATCAACTTCCCGCCTAGCAGTATAAAATAGGAAGCAATTTGTTGTAAAAAAAAAAAATGCAGCCAGTGAGATAAATCAAGGAGTCACTTAACTGAGAAATTAATGTATATGTTTAGTACTTTGACCACTCTTGTAATTTAGCTGTAAGCTACAAAAAGAGTAATTAAACTGATTATTATTATAAAGAATAAAAAAATATTCACTCTAGATAACTATGATATGTCCTGATCTAGAGTACTTCCATGGCGATTTTCAGGTAAAGGTGTGCTTGACTCTCTACTCTAGACTGAACCCTCTCATGCTTCATCTTTATAGAGAAAAAATGTCAAAAATGTGAACAAGCTCTGTAGTATTTGTCCAGTATAAAAAACCAAAGTCGGAAATTAAAGGTCTTCACTGAGTTGATGTGTCTACGCTTTGCGTTGTTGTAAAGAAAGAGGGGCTTTACGCAATTACTGGACAGGGTAAGTAGGATAATTACCCAGCAGTTTTTACGACTGGGGTAGTGGGCTAATTTTATACTTTTGAGTGACTACTTGTTTGTTACTATATGTCTTCGTTCTCAGCAGCTCTGTTTACCTTGAGATGACTCCACGAAGAACTGCACTTTCCCCTAAAACTTTCTGCTCCAAGTCTCGTACCCTGGCCTTCCCTGCCCTTCCTAAACCGACGACAACGATTCCTAAAGGCTTGATCGCCGCCATTGTACTTCCCGATATCGACCTGTATTTCTCGCAGGTGAAAAGATTTGGCTCGTCTTTGCAAGCTCTGGTGGGAAGGAATTTAAGTCAGCTGTGACTGTACTAAGATATGTGAAGAACGAGAGAACGGCTGTGCGAAAAAAAAATTAATTAATTAAGATCACACAGAACAATGTACAGAAATGCCTTTCGACTTCCTTGCCACCTCCTTCATTTTAGTTGCGTTACATTTGGTCACTGAATATTTCTGTCGCGCACTCTCTTCAGTCTCTTCGAGCGCAAAGCGTTTTTAGAAAAATACAGAGAGAGGCGTTTATAAGTTTACAGGTAAAAGAGGTCTTTCGTCTTTTAGCTATTTTGAAATCGTTTATTATCAAAAGGTGTAACACTCAAATATTCCTCATGGAAATTGTATCGTAAAATACACCGCAGGGGCGGTCTGAGAACTGTTACCCAATGGGATACCAATGGAGGAGTTGGGACAAGACGAAAAGAAAGCGGGGTTGGATGCAAGTGAATAATAACAACAACAAAAGCAATAAAAATAATCAGTACGTTATGATAAGCAAGGTTAAATGATTCCTTTTGTACTAAATTTTGTGAGTTGCTTTCCTGTCAGGGATCTATAGTAAGTGATATATGACAAAAAAAAAAAAAAAAAAAAAAAAACTATATATATATATATATATATATATATATATATATATATATATATATATATCAGCCTTCATGTTCTCCTTACTGTTTTCTATTTATTTATCATGTTTAAAGTTTGAAGAATTTGTTTTAAAATCAACACATAATTTCATTTTGTGACCATTTTCATGAGCTGTATATTGCATCAAACAGTAATATTGTGAGGGAAAATTGAAAAGTCAGGGCACCAGGTAGCCTCCTACGCAGACGTTCTTTTGGCTCATCACACAATCTTTCCTCTCCTTGGGGCGGGAAGATTGCGTGACGACCAAAAAGAACGTCTGCGTAGGAGGCTTGGTACCAACTTGGGGGGGCTACTAAAAATCATTTAATATAGGGAGGCTCCGCCCCAAGATCCAACCCTTACCCTTTTATATACCATTTTTGACAGAAAAAGTACCCCTTTCATATACCTTCCCTTGACAATTGGTACCCCTTTTGTATACCCTCCACTAGAACAGTACAGTCATGTCAGGTACATGTGTTCAAAATATTTTAATGAAAAGCCCTTTTCCTTTTAAATACCTAAATGACAGAATTCCCTACCCTTTTATATACTTTGACTTGTGAAATCCCTACCCTTTCATATACCTGAGGTGTGAAAAAGGTACCCCTTTTAGGCAGAGCGTCCCTTTAGACCATTATACTGACTTCATTTGGGCAATTCAGAGATATTTTTTGGTTCAACTTTGCTTTCGAATGGCGCACGGTCAGAAGCTAAGGGATTGCGTTATCTTTTGACCATACGCAATTTGCAAGGAAAATCGAGACTGTGCATATCATTTCAAAGCACAGTCAGATCAAAAAATGTCTCTGAATTGCCCAAATGAAGAGCCTCCAGCACCCTCCCCCGCCCCCCAAAATAAGAAAGAAAAGAAAAGAGTCTGAGCCATTGGGTTTTAATAATATGCCTTATCCTGAGGAAAATAGTAGAGGGGAGGGGCTGCCAGGGACAAGGACTCAGGGAACCAGTTATAAGGGGTTGGAAATGCTGCTCCCTTGTTGAGACTGAGATCATAATACACACCATTTCCAATTTGTAAATTCAACTAGTCACAAATTTGATGGAAGAAAATGCTTCAGCCTTTCCACAGCTGAAAGTTTGCCTTTATTAATTCCTGACAAATGACACCTTACTTATTACATTTTATGATCACACAAAATGCAAAAACTGTCTTCTCTCTAACCTCAGTGCTACCCAATGTATCAAATTCTCAGTTCCATAGTCATTTTATTTACACTACAGGACGTCATAAACAGCATAGCACTATAAAGTGTACCCTCTATTACTACCAATTTGTTGATACCCTCTTATCTGTTCATGCATTTCTGGTCATTTTACTAGTCCACTTTTAAACACAAAAAAACGAATCTTATCTAATGCTGCTATCCTTTAAGCCTACATTGTAGTAAAAGATCCAACTAAGAACTCTAATCTAGGATACTGTAAGTTTTGCTGGTGTCACTATGTATTCTATGTAGATTACATAAAAGGTTTAGCCCGACAAATTTGCCAAATAAATAAACAAAATTGCAGTAAAGACAAAAAACAGACATCACATTGTTTATTTTTTTTAAAACTGATTATTCAATTTAAAACCGTGACTTATTTCCAATGATCTTTTGCACCATATCAGCTTGTCCTTCAGTTATTTTCAGGTCATTAACTTCAGCTTCAAAATCTTTCACTGAGCCATATCCCCCAACATAGCCATTCAAACGTGCTGCCACAGAAGAGTTCATCAACTCGACACTGTTTAGTCCAAGACTCTTCAGCAGGGTGGGTTGCTGACGCAGCAAGTACTTTTGGTGATAACTAAACAGGAAAAGGTTGTTAGCTGCACAGAGAAGTACATGTAAGCTTACTGACCCTCAAAAGCATGTTTGGCTATAAGCAATCTTTTGCCTATAACCAGGGTACACCAAAACTTTCATGATTTACTTGTCCTTTGGACAACTATCAGGAAGAACTTGGTTGTCCAAAGCCCAAAAGTGCTTATCCATAAAGTTTTAAACAATAACAAAGAAGATTCCTCTGATTTTTCCTTCTTAGAATTAGAGATGCTTTTGTCTTACATATATTTTATTTTGGAAGAAAATGAAACAACATGCTTTGTCGAGGTTCAGCCATTTTAAATTTCAGTTTAGGGGGCTTGGAACTCAGATAAACCCAAACATGCTAGCTACTGGTATTTGTTGGATTGTTTAGAGGTCTTTTGTAAAGTAAGAACCTTCTTTTTTTCATGAATGGATAAAATTTTATCTAGGTAAAGTTTTGTGTCAATTTTCATTTGTTGTATTATTTGTGGGGAAAGTAGCCTGCGTGGCAGGCGTAGAAAGGGGAGGAGAGGGAGGGGAAAAGGGAGAGGAGATTCAATCCCCTCTCCCTTTCCCCCTCCCTCTCCCTTCCCCACCCCTTCCCCTTTCTATGCCTGCCACACAGGCTATGGGGAAAGAGAAATGTGCTTGTCCTTCAGACGAGTTGTGTCAAAGATTAACTTGTCCGAATCAAATTTCTACTTGTCCTGGACAATCGGACAGAGGTTTTGTTGCACCCTGATAACTCATAATGTTGGACACTTTCATAAAAACAAGTTTTTGGTAGTCAACAATAAGGTATACATGACATGTACATTAGTATCATTGCTTGATTATACATGAAGTTTATGAATTAAGTGAATGTTAATCATGAAATAAATTCTCACAGGTATCATAGTGAGAAATATTTGGAAAAGAGTGAAAAGAATACCTTATTTTCCAGTGTATAAGCTGACCCTGCCTATTGAGCTTAAAGTGTACATGAATCAAAATTTCAAAGCCAGTTTTTTTCCTCCACTATGAAAATTGGTGATTAAGAAACATTTTGAGGGGGAAATAATTTACTAAAATTAGCAGGAACTTATTTTAAAATGTGGCAAAAGTTGGGCTTTTCTCACTAAAATTCTAGCCAAAGACCTGGGGTCTGGTGAATAGTCATGATGTCATTCGTGTGTACTCAGTCAAGTGAGTCACTCTGTTTTTGTGAGTTCGGTGGAATAAAAATGTCTGAGAACTACCAAGATTCACTAATGGAGCCCCCAGCTGCGCAAAAATATCCAAAAAAGTAAATCGATTGAGTAGCACATTTTAGCCACAATTGCGTGAAAAACTACAAAATTCAATGCCATACCTTCAACATAAAGATTTGAAACAAACCTTCTAACTTTTAGGAGAAGTTTGGGAGCTTTTTATGCCAAAAAAAATCTCAAAACAGTTCAAAGACACAAAAACACAAAGTTGTAAACAACCTACTATGAATCATATATGACTTAGTAACCTGGTACTGGAAACCAGACGAGCTAAATGAGAGGTTACCAAGCTAGCGATGTGTTTTTGATCATGTCCAATTGTGCTTGATCGCAAAAGCAGAATGGTTTTGCTCAAGTTTATTGAAGAATTTCTTCCACAAATCACATCACAAACACAATGGATTCACAGGAAATGTGGCAACTTCAACATGTAGTTTTGTGGTGATACTGTAAAAGGCTTGAAGTAGGCCGGTACTGTATGTGACTGATCATGGTGTATGAAACAAATCATGGAACAAACTGGAAACAAACCATGTATTTCTCAACATTATTTACTGCTTAGTATTACATTGTAAATATTCTTCTTTACACTAATTGCATACATGTAGTTGTTTTTTCTGCTTCACTTTGGAGTCTATTGTTATGCCAAAGAAGTGTTACTTTTTCCACTAACCATTGGGTTTTGGTCAGTGTATAAGTCAAGGTTGATTTTTTGGAGTGATTTTCAAGACTTGAAAGGTCAACTTACACACTGGAAAATATGATACACACACTGTACATGTGTTGACACTGGGGTTTTTAAGGTGTCACAAATTGGATAACATTCAATAATTATCCTCTGTGAAAATACGAGGAATTGCCTCATACTTAGCTCTGGTGATCTTCCAAAAGATTGAGCTTAATAATAATACTAATTCAACAAGCAAATAGGCTAATAATAATTATTACTCAACACACTGATAACAAAGTACAATGTACTGCAGAGTTGATTGCAAAAAAGCTGGAAAAGCAGCCATTTTTCTCAGAGACACACAAAATTACATATATCCAGGATATTTTTTGAGTACGCACAATGAGTATTATCACACTATGACCATATTTGGACTATCAATGTCAAATGTTGAATAATGAGATGGAATAATCTGCATATGTTTAAAGTGCACCAAGCCCCAAAGTATTTTCTTGCTTAACTTTGCACCCATTTGAAATGCATTGTACCATTTTGCCCCTCTCATCTATCCCATGACAGAGCTTGTAAGGGTATGGGGCCATTCCTTACTTGACATCACAAACTGATTTGTATTGCATCAAGTCTGTAAACATGCATGGAAAGCAGTTTGTGACATCATGTAAGGAATACACATGTAGACTGATGCCATTTATTAGCTCAGTCATGAGACAGATAATAATAATAATAATAATAATAATAATAATAATAATAATGATAATAATAATAATAATAATAATAATAATAATCATAATCATAATAATAATAATAAAAATAATAATGATTATAATAATAAGTGGCTCAGAAGTGCAGAACTGAAAGCTGAGACAGAGGGACTGATAATTGCAGCCCAGGACCAGAGCCTTCCTACCAAGTCTTATTTTGTAGGGATTGTGAAGGATGGCACCAGTCCACTGTGCAGGATATGCCACAAGCATGAAGAACCAGTAGACCACATCATATCTGGCTTTCCCGAACTTGCAAAAACTGACTATCTAGAGAGGCACAATAAGGCAGCTACATATATCCATTGGAAAGCATGCCAGCATCACAGTATTGAAGTCCCAGAGAGGTGGTATGAACACAAGCCCAATTCTCTGGGATATGCAGATACATACGGATAGGGAACTCTCAGCAAACAAGCCCGATATAGTGATCAAGGACCATGCCAACCGGTGGTGCAAACTTATAGATGTATCAGTACCGTCTGACCGAAACACCTCATTGAAAGTCATTGAAAAGCTTTCAAAATACAAAGATCTTGAGATTGAAACCACGAGAATGTGGGGAATGAGGACAGAGACTGTACCGGTTATTGTTGGTGTACATGGACTTATTAGAGAGGGAATGGACCACAATTTAGGAAAGATCCCCCGAACCAGCAACATTAACGAGCTGCAAAAGATCGTCCTCCTAGGAACGGCGCACATACTGAGAAGGTTTCTGTCCATCAAATAAAACCCCTCCCTGGTACCTCAGGACCAAGGATTGGCCCCGGTTCTACAGTACCACTCAAAAGTAAGTTACCAGTCGCGTCGCGTTTCCTGCGCTACGCGATTCGCGTTTGTAAATTCGTTGAGGACATAATCAAGAGCTAGTTCGGCACAAGCAAATGACTAATGACCGGCCAGGTTACTGCATATGCATTTTGCTTTCGGATCGCAAATTTGCATAAAACCGCAAAACTACTGTCTGTGTAATTTGAAACCTTCCACTCCATATGACCGAAAAATTCATGAGAAGCGAAGGAATAGAACCCGAAACAGAACGGAGTTTATTTTATTTCCTTCTTTGTGCACGGACTAATTTATCATGTAGAAATCTGAAGTTCATTCTGCCAACGGTGAAGACGCATAAGTTTGGGTAGTTGTATGTGAAATGTTTTGTTTATTCGACACGCCGGCGCTCAATCGTATATTTTCTACTTCGAAAGACCGGATCACATTTTCCTGGCCATATCTTTGTAAACTTGTGCAGATTTTAATCCAGTAGAGTTTGTCCGTGGAAAAAAGATTTGCCGTAGTTCGGACGCCTCGCATGTGCTCCGCTTAATTACGCTGGTCTTCTTATCTACGGCTCGATCATCTGTTTTTTAATTTGCCGCTTGAAACTCCGTGCCAACTCGCCAACATTTTCAATTTTTTTAATGGCTAGTTGTCAAGAATCAGATGAATAGAAAACTAACAAAAAGTATCAAGCATCAGTCATGGCTCATGGATGAGCCGAAAAATTGGCGGTTTGATGTACAGTGTAGGAAGAAGCTCGTGTCCAATGAAGCGAATTGAATGCGGCGCGACGACGGTAGAATTCCTCGGAATGTCTCCACTTCAAAAGACTGAAAAGCATGTTCATGTACATCATATTGTGTATGCAGGTTTTTTAAAGTTATTAATATGTCGACCTCAGTCTATCGAAGTTTCGAGGAGAAATCAGTTTAACACAGAATTTGGAAGCAAAGCAAACGCTGCCCTGATCGATTACGCATATTCATTTCTTCTTAGCGGGCTTTTGTGAACACTGGAAATTGACTATTGAAATCGACTATTGTTGCTTTACAATGGGCATATTAAATGGTGAGAGAGCTTCAAGTCAATATACTTACAGTTTCCAGAACATCGCGCGCTACGCGAATCGCGTACGCGACGCGATTCGCGTAGCGCGCGACGCGAATCGCGTCGCGCGCGAGGGTGGTAACTTACTTTTGAGCGGTACTGTAGGAGACTGTAGGAAGCAATTCATAGCATTGAAAACGATAATAATAATAATAATAATTTAACTTTATTTCTATAGTGGTATGTACAAAAAGCTCTATATCGCTTAACAATCAAAACTTAAAAAATATACAGAAGAAAAGATTAACTTAAATGCATAGAAAGATAAATACACAAGGAATTAATTATAAGTAGCTCTAAAAAGATGCATCTTTAGTCTGTTCTTAAAAAACAGAAACTGATGGACTAAGCTTAATGTCCATGGGTAAGGCATTCCATAGCCTAGGGGCTGCAGGCGGTTCCCATCGGTAATTGTCGACATAGAAAATACTTAGACCTATTTTGAACAGGTCAACGAACAAGAAATAGAAGCAGAAAAGCATAAAAAGTTCCTATAACGACGGAGTTTGCACTCTGCATGGCAGCCATTGTTGCGCCCTGATGATAGCTAAGTTTCATAACTTTTAAGAAAAAATCAAAATCAAAAGTCAAGATTTTGGTTTAAAAAGGCACCTGGGTTTTGAACGGGTACAAAGAATGATTTATTTAAGCAAAAAAAAAAAAATTGGGTTAGGTACACTTTAACATCAACACAGACAAAAATGACACTACATACTCTTCTGCATCATAAAATCGTTTTGCAGGCAGAATCTTTGTCACAATGGGCCTCCTTAAGGTCTTCTGATGCTCATCTCTTGTTTGCTCTGCATCCTGTTTCTGTTCTTCGTCGTGATAGAAAATAGCTGACATGTATTGTGCTTTATGACTAGCTGTAGAGTCATGGTTCTTCCAAAACATGGTTAACAGGTCACTGTAAGTTGTGCGGTTTGGATCATATTCCAGCTGTACAGTCTCTGTGTGGTTCCCGCTGTAACGGGTAGTACATAAAACAAATATTTAAAACATTAATTTGAGTAAAATGGAAGTAACCTTTGCCTTGATGTTCATCCATCATTTCTGAACATTAAAAAATGCAGTGATCATTGAGGATAGTTTAGATGTTAACACCACAATGGAAAAGTACTGTTATAGTGTTGAGGTATGAAGGGTTCATTCTATGGTGTGGTTTTATGGGATTTCTGCATTTTGAAAAAGATGTAGTATAAAATTGATATGTACAGTACTTTGGCATGTCAAATGGGGTGCACAAAATTGTGCCCAATAATAAATACATATTTTCTGAAATAAAGCATTTGAAAACATCACTGACTATAAGATTTGTATGATGCTGATCCATAAAGGTGTATGTCAAGATGTATAGCCTCTCACTGTCTCAACAGCCTTTCTCTTCTCCTTTTGTTTCTTGTCTGTATAATTTCTACACTTTCTTGAGTTGCTTCTGAGTTCTTCTTTTTTCTTATATGCATACATGTACATAATGATTATTTTACAAGCATGAACATCAGAGATTCACGCCTTCTACATATAAGTCACTCAGAATGTTCCAAAATCACCGTAAAGCATCCAGCCCACGTGGATTTGTGCCCCCTTTCTTGAAAAAGAACCCCCCTAAAATTACAGAGGGGGCCCACTGGGACCTCATTGCCCAGTTTCAAGTTTGCCATGACTGCTGAATAAAAGCACGCAAAATACATTTGTACAGGGTTAGCCTCAACTTAAAGTAAAATATTCACAAATCCCAGCAAGAAGATGACCTGTTTACAGTTCTGTCTATTGTTTAATTTTGAAATTTCAGGCACCTTCCTGCCGCTAGTTGTGAATATTTTACTTTAGATCGAGGTTAACCCTACACAAATGCGTTTTCAGTGCTTTTATTCAGCGGCCATGGCAAACTCAAAACTGGAGTATTACAGTACTAGAATAATCCCTGGGTATTCACTTCCCAATCATCATCACACTGGTAATATCGTATCCTGCACCACAGGTCAAGCTTGCTCATTTTTCATTGAAACCTCATGTTTGAAGTGCCCCTCCATCGGCATCAACTTTTTTTTTCCCAACACTTCCTGTAAGCTAATGACTCAGCTTTCAAACGATTCCCACCCCCACCCTCACCCCCCTGACTTTCTCCACTTTGTCGCACACATCAGCTTGACTCAGCAGAATGTGTTGAAAGCAGGATTTTTCTGCGGCCATACTTTTTTATTTTCGGTCACCAGACGATTATATGAAGAAAGAAAGAAAGAAGCAACCGGCTTGAAAGCAAGCAAACAGAGTTTGAAATCTTCAAAGACTTTCAAAACGCTCAGCTCGTCCTCAAGTCCATCCACTACGCATATACCTGTATCACTACAAATCAGGTTTTAAATGGTCATAAAACGCATGTAAGCAGGGTAACAGTTTGTAGACAACGCAACAATGGGCTAAGTTAGAAAACAGAGTAAAGAAATGTCACCAATTAATGTCATGCCGCGGCTGGGATCTATCGCCGTTATGTACATGTAACAAGTTCCATCATTGAACATACCCCAGGCGCAAAAATATAGATGTCAGATTATGTTTAAATTTCATTTAAACTACGGGAGTCCAAAATAAAAAGAAGGCAAAATTCACTATCAACATCTGATCATAACTTACAGGCTGTAGTAGGTCGGGAAAGGCTTGGATCCGCCAGTGTAGCCGACCTTAGTTCGAACGACGCCATGAGCACATCCGAACTGAGCCTCGGGAAACCAAAATCAGCTCATAGCAAAAGTTGCCGTCTTGGTTTTGACATCATCCATAGTGTCGAGAGGTGGTTTAACTACCTTGACGGTGCTGCCGATTGTACTGCCCGTTTTGAATGAGGATATCGCCCGGAATGAACGAAGAAGTGAGGCGATAAACAATGCACGGCCGGACATTACTCGGCGTTTTTGTTATGTCACTCGTTCCAGTTCTCTTTTCGATTCGCTCGGGATATCCAGGGAAAGCGCCCCCCTGGAAAGCGAAAGATGCACGGTATTTGGGTATTTGGGTATTTGAAAAGGTGTTACAAATTTCCCTGACATTGCGACCTGCACACTCCCCCAACTGAATTCATCTACTTGCTACTGGCAGTGGTGCGATGAGCTTGAAGATGTACGCCGTAATAACGGGTGGAACCCGAGGTCTTGGGCTGGATGCAGCAGAAGATCTGGCGAAGAATGGGTATACTCATTTGATCCTCACCTACAACTCCAATACAGAACGTGCGGAGCAATCCAAGAAGGCACTGGAAGAAAAGTTTGGAATCTCAGTTTTTCTTGTCAAAGGCGATCTTGTCCTGCCCCAAACCGTCGACGCAATCTTCGATTGCGTGCAAAAGAATTTTGGTAACAAGCTGAATGCCCTCGTGCACAATGCTGGTGCTGCCGTTGGAGTGACTTCGACGGCGGAGAGTGACGCCGCGAAGAAGGCCGCAACGAGTTACAAGACGACGATCGGCTCCGGTGAGTTTGAGGATTTCGCAACCTACGACTACTTTCAGGATATTTATCCCAAGTGCTTCATCCGGATGGTGGAAAAAGCGATTAAAATCATGGAAGATGGTAAAGGGTACATTTTGGCTGTGTCCACTTACGGCTGTAACTGCACCCAGACAGTTAAACCAGGGTATGCTATTACCACCCAAGCTAAGGGAGGTATGGAATTATTGGTAAGTTAGTGGCACTTTTTGTTGTAGGTCAGCCAAGATAATAAACTGTGGCCCATATGTTGTAGATAACAATGACAAAAACTTCTCCGTTCGGACTCAGTGTACTACAAGTAACGTATTAAAAACTAAGAATAAATAAATAAATAAATAAATACATTAATAATAATGATAATAATAATAATAATAATAATAATAATAATAATAATAATAATAATAATAATAATAATAATAATAATAAAAGCAAGACAAAACAAAAAACCCCACAGAATTCAGGGTCATTTGTTTGATAACCTGCAATCAAGAGTTTTTAGCTAGAGAGGGAGGGCTAGAGGGAGAGCCAGATCGCTTCAGGTTATTTCTTTGAGTAAGAATTGTGGACAGAAACTTGCAGCCGTTTCCTGTTTGTTTAACAGAAGTATCTGTAGATACTTGACAGTTCCGTCAACCTTTCCACCCAAGGAATAGACCGATGCCATTTATTAGCTCAGTCGTGTTCTTTTTTCGCATCTTTCTTGTAGAATTATTTATTCTACCCGGCGGTCGAGAAGATATTACTTTCAAAGCATATATTGTCAGAAGAACAGCGAATGAAATTGTGTCTGGGAGAGACGAAACACTCAAGAAACTTTAATCTGCTGAGTAACTGATATCTTTGTTTTTCGTTTGATACATCGCGGTAAGCCTCTGTAAACGTGCATGCAAATCAGTTTGTTCAATCGTCGTTGTGATCAGAGGTATAATCGCTCAGTTATTACTGACAAAGTCGTTTCCAGTTTAATTCGTTGAGTTGGAGGATTATTATGTCGAGACAACATGGTCTGCCTTGAATCACATAGCATGCAGAAACACTATTAGGGAGCAAAACGTTTGTGAAAAAGGCGATTCGATTATACGTTAACACTGGATCGGCCGTGCCGTAAGCGATCCGCCAAAGAGAATATCAAAGAGACGAAAAATATCAGGTAGCTGAAAACGTTGACCTCAGAAAATGAGTCGAGTGGTGTGGAAATTGACTTTTTATCAGCTTTTTACGGATGTAGATTATTTTAGCCGCAGAAATTCTTGTCATTCGTTATGCCATAAGATAATCCAGAGCTCTGTCTTGACGAGTTGCAAGCGTGGTTGGAGTACGAGAGAGGTGAGGCGTGTGCCATGCAAACCCTCAGCAGAACTATACGACAAATGGGAAGGTACTGAAAGCCGCAAGAGATTAGCAGTCAAATATTTGTAGTTTATCCTGTAATAAATGTTATTATTTAGTTCTCATGTTGTTGTGGTTGAACACTGTTCTTAAATTTGTAGCCTCAAATCATTGCCCATGAGCGAGACGAACGAAAAGGCACAGAGTTCAGACGATTTACTTCCGTCTCAGTTTCAACCAGAACAGTTTCTGTTTATCGACAAGTCAAGTAAAGATGAAAGAGCAACTTAGGTACTCTGTGAGTAGTTCGTTTAAAAGAAACCCCGTTATTGTCATGGATACATTTGATTGACGTCCACCAAAACTTAGTTTTCGAAAAAGGAAAAAGTCGTTGGAGGGCGCGTGTGACTGGTAACCGCTGTAAGGAATAGAGCCATGCATGCCCATTACTTGCTCGGTTGTGGGACAGATGATGGCTAGATTTCGTATCTTTTACAGCCTATAAGGATTTTATTGATTCTTAACTATTTTATCATCTCGATTAAATTTTAGTGTAAATATTTTTCTAAACTATTTTATCGTCTCGATTAAATTTTAGTGTAAATATTTTTCTAAGAGTCCCCTAGGTCAGTTTTTACAGTAGTTAATTATTATCTTTGATTGTAATATGTAATTTGGTTTAATTGTTGTCTTTGAAAAGCCTCTATGAGGAAAGTCAATAAAGGATGTATGTATGTATGTGTGTGTGTGTGTGTGTGTGTGTGTGTGTGTGTGTGTGTGTGTGTGTATGTATAAAAAGTCAATCTTTGATTTAAAAATGCGCAAAAAAATGCAATGCGTTTGGAATAGATGCAAAGATTTATTTAAGCGAAAAAAATGTGTTGGGGTTAGGTGTACTTAAATATTCCTTGTAGAATTGGCGACAAGACTAACATTTCGGTATTCCCATACATTTCTTTGTATGAACGATCGCACAGTTTGTGTGGAGAAATATTCAAGAACTATCTTTATAGTAATGTATAATAGCGTCCTTGTAGCAAAGTTCTATTCTAACGATGTCACAATAGCAAAACCAATCCAAACTGAAGTAGCTTACGAAACAGATCAGACGCTATTTTCGGAAATCTGACTAGGTTTCATCAAGATGATAAAACGAAATTGCATATATATAAAAGACTTAGAAATCCCGGAAAGGAGCTTAAAGTCCCTTCTTTAAAAAGCCCTGGGTATAAAGAAAAACGTTATCATGAAAATAGCTTTCAGAGAATTACAAGACTTGGAAAGGGTCGCCAAGTTAGAGTCCCTTTTTAGGGCACTATTATGGCGTACGTCAGTGTAAGACTGTAAACAAGTTAATATAACCAATATTCCCAGATTATCTTCAGAATTATTGAGACGGCAATTGAAAACTGACAACTAGAACGAAAAATGTTGGGAATGTTTGGGAATTCTTCATTGTGTTTCGGGCTACTGTCGGCAAATTTAAATCGTCTTCAAAGTGTTTCAAAAGCATACACTTATCTCAGCGGTGTGTACAAAACTTAAAAGAGTAGTTTCGTTGTGCCCTCGGTCAAAGTTTTAGAATTTAATGACGAACATCAAATAATAATAATAATAATAATAATAATAATAATAATAATAATAATAATAATAATAAGTATTAGACTGACAAGAGTGAAAAATAAACTCTTTGGCGTTTAGAAAACACTTCAAACAGGAGAAACGGATCCCTTTGTGTTATTCTGGGTTTGCGGTGTTATGTCGTTCAAAAACCATATAATGATGATGATGATGATGATGATGATAATGATGATAATAATAATAATTAAATGAAATAAATAAAAAATTTATTTAACAATTCATCCAATATTTACAAAACAATAAATAATTGTAAAATTATTAAGTTACAGACTATATGAAAACTGTATTAATAATAATAATAATAATAATAATAATAATAATAATGTATGAAAATGAATGAACGATGCATGAAAAGAACACCAGCAAAGACTGTGAATTACAAATTAAATAATAATAACAAATATTCATTTGTAACGCGCAAATTCGCCCTGTTATTATCAGAGTAATGAGAAATATTTAAGTTTATAACGTTTTTAGCTTCTCCCATAATTGTAAAATTGTTAATTGTAAACTTTTTGGATTGCAATTATTGTAAAGCGCTATTAATGAGCTAGAAATACCGCTATATACCGGCATAAAGCATTATTATTTATTATTATAAACCAGTTACAGTGTGTGGTCTCGCAAGCTAGAATCCGAACTGCCTTCAAGTGGTTTTGTTTTCTAATTCAGGTGCGATATTACGCCCAAGCCTTGGCCCCTCGTCAGATCACGGTAAACGCCATCATCCCTGGTTACATCATGTCGGACGCGTGGCGTCACATGACTGCTAGCATGGGCGGTGTTGAAAGCGAGGCTGTAAAGACAAAGGTCCGGGGAACTCCCATGAAGCGCTTCGGGGAAGGACGTGAGTTTGGCAGCGTGGTTTCATTTCTGTGTTCGCCCAAGGCTTCGTTCATCACTGGGGTGTCACTGCCTGTGGATGGAGGGTTGCATTTGCAGTGATTTGATTGGCTAGGTAACTGTCAAAAGGAACTGCCCTTTTTGAGGTCGTAATTTGATAAAAAATCAACATATCATATTTGGTGATGATTTGCTTTATTTTCATGTCCGATCATGACCTCTCTATGACTGGTGATTAAGTACAGATACTATGGGGAGAGATTGAATGTTGGTCCCAGTAAATGTTCTGAAAGTAATTAAAACCCTAAACGATTCAGTTGGCTCTCCTTGGTACAAAAAAAAATTGCACAATTTGTGTCAAGCGAGTTTCTGCAGATGAACACAGCATACACCACAAATAAAATCACTTATACCTACGTCTGCGTGATCAAAGCACTTTTGTAACGGTTTTTTAAATATTGTTAAACAACTGAGCACATGTTTTCACAACTGATCGAACATCGTTGGCATGCTTGCAAGTTTTAGCCGGAGCCAAAGCAATCATATCTTTCCCTCAGTCTCTTTCCCAACGTTTACGCCTGTGTTACGCCTGTCGGTTACAGCCAAATCTGCGCGTTTTCCAAACTTTGGGATTTGGGGGTTTTTCTGTTCCCGTCAATTATCTGAGTTATGCGGAGTTATGCAAATCACAACGAAACGCGTTCGCCCAGCTTCGATCTAAGCAAACTAGTCAAGAGGCTAGTTTCGAATTGTGATAGAACAAAAGAGCAGAGTCGAGGTTCAGGGGAATACTTAGCATTTTCCTTTGTTTTTGACAAACGAAAATGCACATTATTGCCCTGAAACTCGACTCTGCTCTTTTGTTCTATCACAATTGGAAACTGGCCTCTTGAGTGGGTCTTGAGTAGATCGCCCGAGCTGCTCAACGTTTTGCTATCTTTTCTGTCCGATATAGATCGGAACTACTTGTTTCTATTCGAAAGTGTTTTCAAGTGTTTTATCTGAATCTAACACGATGATATCACTTTATCAACAACTCGAGATATTTTACTAATAAAAAATATTGTGAGGCAGTACCTAGTACCCCAGTACCCAGAAATCTACGAGGATGAGCTGTAAGACTGGCTTCAATACCTCACTCTGTGGAAGAAGGTTTTAGTACAATTCCTGCCATTCATAGGTTTGGTTTCTTGAGAATCGGGAAGATGATTTCCATGGTTTCCGTCCTCGCTGTCCACGGAAAGCTCTCGGTACACACATCACTCTCTGGACACACCAATATCTTCAGGCAACAAGGCGAAGGTCTTCAACTTTATGGACTTGTTCTGTTCGAAGGATTCTCTGTGTTCTCTCTCCCGTCTCGTAGGAATCATAAACGGGCGAAGCTAGGCGAACGCGATGCGTTGTGATTTGTATTACCTCGCCCCCACGCAGATGATTGACGGAACAGAAAAACCCACGCAACAGCGCGATACAGCGAATTGGCTGATCACTGTTAGTAAGCCGCCGTGGCAACCCTTTAGTTATTGGTTTACGCGACGTTTAATATGCCATTCAGTTATGAAGTTGCACGTTCTATTTTAAATAGTTTTACAAACCACAATTTTGTAGTTTTAGTTTCAGTGATCTACGCATGCTCGCGAGGATTCGTTTAGATCGAATGCAGGGTTTGTGCTAGACCGCAAAACAGTCGATTTTTATCAGTCTTACTCTACGTTTTCACCCTCGCTCCAGACCTTTCGCTTGACAAGAGCTCGCATTCGACCAACGCCAAAATACGGCTGTTTTGCAGTCTAGGTTTGTGCATTTTAGGATCTACTGTCTATTTTAATGTGTACTTCATGGTACTTTTTTAATTGGTAACCGACGACCGGTTAGCTCAGTTGGTAGACGATACGATTCAATTAATTTTATTTCACTTCGAATTTAAGATAGCAAATGAAGTATGCTAATATCTCCGAGAGAAAAGGAAAATAAAGAAATAAATAAATAAATAATAATAATAAAATAAAACTAGTCCAATGACAATAATAATTATTACTAAAAACCTAATAATAATTATAAGTAAGTACTTATTCTAATTACAAAAGGAACAGCAGTCAGCGAAGAAGTCCAAACCACTGATGGCAGATTTAAAGCTTTGAATTGTCGGCGAAGCCCTGATGGAATCAGTTAATGAATTCCAGAGCTTATTAGCATTATACATCAGAGAATGCAGACCATATTTGGTGGTATTAACGCGAGGGATGATAAGAGCATCGACAACTAGCGTGCGGGAGGTCCCGCGGGTTCAAACCCAGGCCGGACGAATACTCAGGGTCTTTAAACAATTGAGGAGAAAGTGCTACCTATGTAATGACATCTAAAACATTCTAGATTTCTTGGATAAGGACGATAAACCGTAGATTCCTACTCATAGTGCTTTCACTTAATCTGACTTAATTGGAGAAGGCAGTGACTACCCCTGGTGTCTGTCCCAATTTGATATACGCCTTATTCCAAAATGGCGACCAATTTATTGTTCTTTTGTTTGCATGTTAATTAGCCCTCTTTGCCTCGTCGGCATGTACAAAATACAAAAGAATTTTGAAGTGAAAATGAGGCAAAGAAGGCTAATTAACATGCAAACAAAAGAATAACAAATTGGTCGCCATTTTGGAATAAGATGTATATACATTACGGGGGCACTCATAAACTAGTTCACTAATTGTAAACTGCATGCACTACAAATTAAGTAGTCTGGTAAAAAGTCCCCAGTTTCAGTTCAGTTTCAGTTTATTCACACTTATTGAAACATAATATTAGTGTACAAGAATAGAAAAAAAAAAAAAGAAAAGTTAAAAGAGAAACAAAGCAAACTTACATGTACATTAGGCAATAATTTGGAATAGTGCGTAGTGGCCAAAGGAGCAGAGCTTTCGAGTTGGCCACTACCACAGTGCAGTTACTAGTGAGGGGCGGTTATTTACAGAATATACATAGGTTATCACTATTTAAGGCAGATAAAA
>JAEMWC010000311.1:677500-692500 GCA_016490735.1 Pachyseris speciosa | reverse complement strand
CGTGCTGATTGTCGGAGCTACTATTCCAGTCATTAATGTGCAATGTAACTTGATCAATAAATTCCCTTCCGATTTTTCCATACGGCACCAGAAATACATTCTTCCTCCAGGTTACAATCTCATTATAAGCATCTGCTATGATAGAAGTCGGTACAACAATGAGACTGCCATCACTCCTTAAGCCCCAAGTGATCATAGATGGCTGATCAACAACATTGTACTCTGGCAGACACCCCAGAACACTCTCATTGTCTTGATCGCTCTGCTCTGTTTGCATTAACAGGTCTGCGTCTCCTGGGATTTCTGTGGTGCTAACACGGGTAGTGGTTATATGCAAATCGCTTCTTGCTGTTTCTTGCGAATTAGCATATCTTGATTCATCATAATAATAATAATAATAATAATAATAATAATAATAATAATAATAATAATAAGAGATTCAACCTAATGGCAGAGAGGACAGTGTTCTTAAAACTGCAAAGCACTGTACACATATTTTTACAAATGTCAGTTTGTGACTCTATAAGTCACGTCTATGTGGGCAGCGAACTGCGCGACCACTCCTGGTTATGTACGGCTCGTCTAGCTGGGAGGTTTTCGTACTGGAGGTTGTGGCAGGTTCCTGTTGTTGACTTGATGGACTGTCGCAGAGTTCCGTGGGCGGTGAGGAAAACATAGCGTTGATGAGATGGGGTGTACTGTCATCTGCTGTGAGATCTGAGTGGTGTTCAGTGGTATTGGCAGCTTCGGTTGATCGGCGCAAGTGTCTCCGGTTGCAGCGGTACTCGTGCCCACCTGACTGCGCAATGTAAGAGCGTGGGCTGACATGTCATTTGACAACGATAATAATAATAATAATAATAATAATAATAATAATAATAATAATGATATTTATCCAGGGAACCCACTCGCCTTGGCGGTTTTCAGTGGGGCCCTGCAAATTATAATTTACAAAAATAGAAATTAATATTACAACAAAAAACTGATTAAAAAGCTAAAAACAATAACTAAATAGGTCATTATTTACCAAGTTATGAGCTTTTAAGTTTGGCCTTAAAAAAGGACATCGATTCGCTACTTTTAACATTATTGTCTAAGTTGTTCCAGTCTTTAGAGGCTTGAAATATGAACGTTTGTCTGCCCCAGTTGGTACGCACGCGAGGGAGGTGTAAATCATTACTTCCGCGAGTTTGATAAGAATGAAAGCTACTATTGCGTCTGATGTTAAAATTAAAATCAACTTCCCCCGACAGATATTTATGCATCATAACACAGCGATGGAAGTGTCGTCTCTTTGAGAGGGTCTTAAGGTTCAAACGATCTAGTGCCTCAGTAGATGAACTTCTTGGTGGTAAATTAAGCAGGACCTTGGCTGCCTTGTTTTGAAGAACTTGCAGCTGGCCCATAAGTGTGTCGTTATTTTTGTCACCCCACACTGTGTCTCCATAGTCAAAGAGTGGGATGATTAAGCAGTTGTATAATGTTAACTTAGCATGTAGAGGCAAAAGATGTCGTATTCTCTTTATCATTCCAATCCTTTGATTGATCCTTGTACTGATGGAATCAATGTGCTCGGACCAAGACAAAGTTTGGTTTATAACCACACCCAAGTACTTAAACGAATCGGACCTATCAATAGCAGTGGAATTCACTTTAAGAGAAACGTCATTAACCAGCTTAAGCCTCCGTGAACTACCAAAAATAACGAAATTGCATTTAGAAATATTTAGGGTCAGCAGATTACTCGAAAACCAATTGGAAATAGTAGCCAAATCAGAATTTAACTTGCTTTCAAGGTCTAACATGTCAGTCGATGAGTAATAAATCACAGTGTCATCAGCATAAAGAATAATTTCACTAGCAAGCTGACATGATGGTAAATCATTGACATAGATAAGAAAAAGAAGCGGTCCTAATATACTTCCTTGTGGGACCCCAACAGTAAGTGATGCAGCAACAGAGAGTGTATCTCCGACAGACGTCCTTTGTTTTCTGTTCGCGAGATATGACTGGAACCAATTAACAGTGACTTCAGAGAGTCCCACTGATTTGAGCTTATGGAGTAAAAGATTGTGGTCAACTGTATCGAACGCTTTCGAAAGATCCAAGAAAACAGCTCCTGTAAGACGACCAGAGTCCATGTTCAGAAGTACATTATCTGTAAAGTGTGTCAAGGCTATATTAGTCGATAACTTGGGTCGAAAACCAAATTGCTTGGAAGTAATGATCTTGTTGTCATTGAGGAAAAAGTAGAGTTGGGTATGTACCGCCTTCTCCAGAATCTTGCTCAAGGTAGGTAGCACGGTTATTGGCCTGTAATTGTTTGGGTCACAACGATCGCCTTTTTTGAAGAGGGCAGATACCTTTCCAAACTTCCATAACGAAGGGAAGGTGCAAGTGACCAAAGATTGATTAAACAATTTTGTGAGACTTTTGCTAATTACACTAGCCGAGTCTTTCAGAAGACGAGCACTGATATTGTCTAGGCCAATTGCTTTGTTAGTTCTAAGTTGTTTAAGTTGACCGTGTACAAACTCTTCGGTGATTGGTTTAAAAGCAAACTTTGGCGAATCAGTTGACCTTACAGGAGGAGGTAGTAAGGTACTGAAGGATTTTAGTTTGTTCGCGAGCTTTGTGCCAATTGTCGAGAAGTGGATATTTAGGATCTTAGCGATAGATGGATTGTCACAGTGTGCTACACCATCGGTTTCGATACAAGAGATTGGGGAGCTCTGTTTACGTGATGTGATATCATTCAAGGTTTTCCACAATGCACCTGGATTGCTCTTGTTTTCCGATATTAGGTTTGAGTAGTACTCCGCTTTGCACTTTTGCATTTCTTTGTTTACATAGTTCTTAAGCTTCTTGTAACGTGACCAGAGGTAAGGTGAGTTAGATTTAATGGCTCTGCGATGGAGATAATTGCGTTGGCTCATAGCTTGTGATAACTGCGAGTTCATCCACGGACAGCGCACTCCACGTATCCTTGCTTTCCTCACAGGGGCGTGTCTATCAGCAATATTTGTAAACAATTTGTTCCAAGTGGAGACCGCAGAGTCGACATCTTCCTTGTTGGCAACAGATTCCCAGTCAACATCCTTTAAGTCATTCACAAAATCTGCTTTGGAATAATTTTTAAACGAACGGTATTCAATAGTTTTCCCTGGTGCTTTGGTGACGCCTGACTTAACGACACAGAATATCATGGAATGATCACTTATTGTTAAATGAATAACTCCGTGATCAGTCACTCGATGCGTTGTATTAGAAAACAATAGATCAATCAGTGTAGATGATCTTTCTGTAATCCGTGTCGGTTTGTTGATAAGCTGGTCAAGTTCATGGGAATTTGTCACCTGAATCAATTTACGTTTCATTGCTTTATCAATATTCAAGTTCGAGCCAGTGAAATTAACATTAAAGTCACCAAGTAAAATCAATTCAATGTTGTCAGGTAATGCGGATAATGATGTATCCAGATCTTGAATAAATGACTCCATATTCAGGTCAGGCGCGCGATAGATAGTCCAAATCAAGAGCTTTTTGCATTTAGGGCGAGATATTTCGACAACACAAGACTCGGTAGAGGAGGTACCGAGATCAGGCCTTGGGCGATAAGGAATCCCATCGCGAACATAAGCCAAACATCCACCGCCAACTTTTCCCACTCTATCAGATCGTACGCAAGAGTAGCCAGGAAGGTGTATTTCGTTGTCCAATATAGACGGTTTGAGCCAGGTCTCCGATACAGTGAACACGTCGAAAGGCTTGTTCTCGAATAGTATCTTCAAAGAATCCAATTTCGGCATTAGACTTCTCACATTTAAATGTGCTATCTTGAGGCCTCTAGAGCGGGTAAAATTTTCATCAGATAGCTTCACAGGTGGATCAGGGTTTAGTGAGACATCATTGCATTGTAGCAGTAGAGTAACGAGAAGGACATCTCTTGTTAGATTGATAAACTGGACCGAAGCGTCGCGGGAGAGACCAAAGTGGCGTTTGTTTCGAAGATACGATTTCTTCAGCGAATATTTAGGTGGAGAAAAAGCAATAACTTCCTGCCCAACTGCCAAGTCAGTACTTGCGTAATCGGTATTTGGTTGAATACCAAAACATGGGACCGATAAATCCCTCAGAATCGTGTGTATTAGCAAGAGAAAGACGGAGCCTCGAAGGACATGTTTAACCGCCATTATGCTGGCAGGGTTCCACAGTTTGGATCCTGGGCTGGGTGCCATTCTCACTTGGTCACCTGGGCGCAGGAGCGGAAGATCACTTGCAGATTTGCTGTCATGGTAGAATTTCTGATTTGCTTTCTGCTGGTTCAGACGTTGCATGATATCTTGGCGGTTGTATGCTGTGGGTGTGAGTAACTCACGAGGAGAGGGGAGTTTGTTTCTTGGGCGTCTGCCCATCAGTAGCTGTGCTGGTGACAGGTAGACTCCTTCCAGTGGGGTTGTCCTGTAATCCAGGAGGGCAAATTGCTTATCAGCGGCTTTCCTCCGGAGATGCTTTACTGTCTGCACTGCTCTTTCGACCAAACCATTGGCACTGGGAAGGTGGGGGCTCGAAGTCTTGTGGGCAATGCCGTAGTCTTTGCAGAATCTTGCAAAATCCTTAGAAGCGAACTGCGGACCCCCATCACTTCGGATCATTTCAGGTATGCCATGTCTGCTGAATTGCGTCTTCAATACTTCTATGCTTGCTTTACTTCCCTGGTCCTGCAGCCTGTCCACTTCAATAAACTTCGAGTAGTAGTCAACTGTCAGCAAATAGGTTTTGGACTCAAACTCGAAGCGGTCTGTCCCCACCATCATGAAGGGTAACCCCGGAGTTTCTGTTGATATTAGCGGCTCGGAGGATTGTTTTCTTTGAAAGTTGGCACACTTGGTACAGTTCTTAACAGTTTCCTCAATGTTGGAGTTCATAGCTGGCCAATATAACACTTCACGAGCACGTTGTTTACATTTGATTATACCCAGGTGTGACTCATGGACAAGGTTGAGCATTTGTCGCCGTAGACTGGGGGGGCACTATGACTCGCATTCCTTTGTAAATGATTCCATCGTATACGGCTAGTTCGCTTCTAGAGTCCCAATACGGGCGCACTGATGCAGGTACTTCCTGTCGAACGTTTGGCCAGCCATTCAAGATTATTGTTTGTAGCTGGTTTAGCTCAGGCTGAGTGTGCCCTTGCAATTCAGTATAGTTTTCTTCGGTGATGGATAGGAAGTCCAGAGTGCTTACTTGTGCCAGGTCAGTGATCTCGGGATTGGGTGTGTCAGGCAGATATGCTCTTGACAGAGTGTCGGGTAGATACATTTCTTTGTCCTTGCGGTACTTTACGATGAGGTCATACCGCTGAAGGTTTAGTATCATTCTCTGTAGCCGCATTGGTGCTGCCAGAAGTGGTTTCTTCAGGATCTGTTCGAGGGGCTTGTGATCATTGTACACGGTCACGTCCTTGCCGAAGATGTAAGGATGGAACTTCTTGCATGCATGCATGCATGCATGCATGCACGATGGACAGCATTTCTTTCTCTATTTGTGCGTAACGTCCTTCGAAGTCGGTTAAGGAACGTTAGGAATAGGCAATAGGCTGGCCGTCTTGGATGAGTACCGCACCGAGGCCATGCTGGCTTGCGTCACACTGTATTTCCACGGGCTTACTGACGTCGAAGTATTTCAGAACTGGTTGACTGCAACATTGTTCTTTCAGTTTTAGGAAAGCCTCTTCTTGAGCTGGCTGCCAGTCAAACAAGGCGTTTGTCTTCAGTAGCTGTCTTAGTGGGGCGTCCAACTCACTCAGGTTGGGAATGAACTTTGCAAGGTAGGTGACAAATCCTAGGAATCGTTTGACATCGTCTTTGTTCTTTTGGGTGGGCATGGCACTGACAGCTGCTACCTTCGATGGGTCTGGCGTCAATCCTTCAGATGTCAGGAGGTGTCCAATGTATGGGACGGCTGCTTGTCTGATTAAGCACTTCTGAAGATTCAGCTTCAAGTTGTAGCTGGTTGCTCTTTCGATGACCTTGTGAAGCACTGCGTCATGATGTTCAGTGCTTGATCCTGCGATTAGAATGTCATCCATAATAGCTGTGGTTCCCTCTATTCCTTCCAGCATCTGATCCATCATTCTCTGAAACATTTCGGGTGCGCTCTTGATTCCAAACGGAAGTCTTGACCACCTGTACCTGCCGAGTGGCGTATTGAACGTTGTGAGCAGTGAAGAGGCTTCATCAAGCTTGATTTGGAGGAAACCACTTTTCGCGTCCAGCTTGGAGAATACCTTGGCGTCAGGTATTGTGCTGATGACTTCTTCTATGGTTCTCATAAGATGATGCTCACGCTTGATTAACTTGTTCAAGTCGTTGGGATCAATACAGATGCGGAGTTTGTCGCCTTGAATTGAAACTACCATGGAACTGACCCACTCGGCTGGCTCTGTTACCTTGACTATATAGCCATTGGCTTCCATTTCATGGAGTTTGTTGATGGCCCTTTCCTATAGTGCTACTGGGAGGCGGCGGGCGGCATGGACCACAGCTATGGCGTTAGGCTCCAGTTTGATTGTGTAGGTTCCAGGCAGTGTACCGGTTGCTTGAGTGAGGTCTGGAAACTCGTGAAGTCCTTCGGGAACTTGGCCTCCCTCGGCGGGGGAGGGCATGTCAACGGATGCTAGTCTCGAGATTAACTGTAGTTCTTCAGCGGTGTTTCCTGATAGTACGTTTTCTTGATCGATATCAACAATTTGGAATGTGGTGGTGGCTAGGTTGCTGTTGTGTTCCAAAGACAATTCAGCCTCTGCTACAGGCTTAATATGATGATTGGAGTAGGTACGAAGTAGTTTTGTTGATCTTTTGAGTTCGTCCTCGTGTTGGATCTTCTGGCATTCAGAAAGGGTAAGTGTGTTGCAGCGGGCACCTGTGTCGATTTTGAACTTGATTTGTTTGTTTTCCACTATGCAACTTATGGTCCACTTGTCATCTGGCAAAGTATCGGCAGGCTGAGTCATGTAGATGTGTAACACCTCTGTTTCTGAGTCATCATCTGAGCTGGTGTCAACCTTGTCTACACGAGGGCGGCGGTTGCACACTGCTAACCAATGGTTAGGCTTCTTACAGTAGGAGCATGTGGATCCTAGGGCGGGACATTTTCCATGATTCCAGTCATGTTGAGGGTCCTTGCCACACCTGGGGCAATACTTCCCTTTTCGCGAGTTAGGTTTCTTCGGATTGGGTGGACGTACTTTGCCGGAAGGTTTCAGTGTTTTTCGGATCCAGTGCTAAGATGGGAGGTTCCTCATCGCGAACAACACGTACTCGCTTCTGGGACATTTCGTATTGTTACCCTATTTCGATTGCTTTGGCTAGAGTTAGTTCTTCTCCACGATCCAGCAGTCTCTCTTGAAGCTTCTTTGCGTGTACCCCATCGATGATCGAATTAATCAGAATGTCATCAGGGTCGGTATATTCACAGTCCATAAGAATGAGACAAAGATCTTTCACAAAATTGTCGAGCGACTCGCCTGTATTGTGTTTGCGTAATTTCAGCTTGTGCCTTGCGATGCGCTTGTTTTTTCGCGGTCGTACGTAAGCTTCAAGTTTGTCGAGAACTTTTACTGGGTCTTTTTTTTCTCCCTCTTCCCACTGGAGCGTCTTGTGGATTTCTCGACCTTGTGGACCTATCCATGTTCCGAGCCATCCGACTTTTTCTTCTGCTTTGAGTTTGTTGAGCGGGCCGTCGAACACGAAGCCAACGTGATTGCGAAAGCGGCTGAACTCCTGGTACAAATCTTGGCTGTCCCAATCAATATGCGGGTGATCAAACGGTATCTGAGACATCATCTATGATGAAATTCGGTTTCGGATGGCTTGTTTAAAGCGAGGATTTATTGGATTTTCTGGTCCATTCTGACACCATGTAACATACAGAGCCATGTTGTTTATTGCATGAGTCCTGTGAGCATGCGCTACAAGTATATACCGCTGGCCGGTATCGGCCGCATACGTTACAGTTGCTGTTGTCATTTTCGCGGTTCACAAATCGTAAAGCTACATAAGTCGATCAATGTTTCTGTCAATCAAATGAAGGGGCAGCTTTCTTGTCCTCGAGCCCAGTCACCTCTCTCGTGACCGCGTCACTGATTGCCATATGCTCTCCTTTTGCCCCAGTCTCCTCCAAACCGACCAGCCACGTGGGTATCAGACTGCTGAATAAATTCCTTAGCATCCCGACGCACAATTCTTTTACCGTCACTTCGACGACGTGACCGTCGAGTGTTGATCCCAAGAGCTTCACTGCAAGTAAAAGGTTTCAAAATAATGTGTCTTTCTAGGTAAGTTGTTTCACCTTCCAGCTGAAACAGCTCCTTCAATTTGAATGAGGAAGTATCGCATCGAGCACACAAGCAGTCTACTAGCCATCTTCTCGAACACTTACTCAAGTGAGAAAAGTCTGCATGATCGAATTTGACGGTTTAAACTAGTGGCGTCACTATCCGGAAACCATGCCTCGCGTTAGGTAGCACCAAACGATACGTTTTACCTTTGACAGACCCTCTTTATTCCCAGGCGTTCCCTTCTCTTTTTTATGCATACACGTTGTTTATTTGTCTGTCTACAATCAGAAACCCTTCTGAGAACCGCTCGTTATCGATACAAACCTTGTACGCAGCAGGGAGACAACAATGAACACCACAAAGAACACAACAAGAACACGTCTCATGCTCATGGTAAACTCGTCCTAAACAGAAAAAGTAAAAAACAGAACAAGTCAAAGTTTGCTATACGAGACATCACCTTCGATAGCAACTGAAATGATTTCAATTTAGTGTTGCTTGACAACGAAGTAAAAAAAGTGAAACGTCTTAATTTCTATATCAAGCTTGATTTCAGATCAAATGGCAAAGCCCAAGTCACAAAGAAACTGTATATGCTTTTTTTATGATCTGTTTCTTTAAAGTGCCTATGAAATGAAAAATAATTGGTGCTTATTTGAGAGGCTTTTCAAAATACAGAAGAATGACATTTTCCTTTTTGGAATATCTGTTTTCGTTCTAGAGATATTAACGTTTTTGTATTATGCAAATTAGGAAAGTGATGACGTCATAAATTGTACAGCTAAAATGGTAAAATACTGAATCAAAAATATCTCTAGAAATATTGGAGCGGTGATCTTCAAACTTGGCACCAGAAATGTACATCACAAAAGAAACAAAATGACACCTGTGGTGCCATTGCCATGGCAACTCTCTTGGCTCCAGTCTCTTTCTGTAAAAAAACGAATATCCCCATTTGCAACCCTTTTAACTGGGACAGAGGGTCCTGCTCGGAACAGACATGGTTCTATTAATTGTCTAAACTCTCCTCATTAGCTTGCTGGGAGTGGATGATACTTGGTTAAGACAATGTTTATTAAAGTCTACGAGTCCTCTGCTTCTACGTTCGTTATCGGAGTGGTCAGTTTCAGGATGAAAGTGATCAGGCTTTCGTTCATAGACTCAGCTTAGTTGTAATCGCTAAAATTAGCGCGAAAACTGTTTGGAGTCAATTTAGGTGATCACAGGCAAATTTCCTTCAAGTTTGTAACTAAAAGTTAAGTTGATTTTATGATTGCTGTGCGATTGAAGGAAGTTTTGCGAGGACAAGAATGTCCTTTAGTGATTTTACCTTCTTGTATGATATGCAATCGGTGGCTGGTTAAAGATATGTTTTAATGTAGGTGAACTTAACTTCAATCAGGATTTTCTTTAAAACGAGTGTTGGAGGGTAGCCTCTTTTACAGAAACTTTGTTTAAAGTCTCGTTGTTGTTTTCAAAGATCTCTTTGACTGAGTAAGTTCCTAAGAGACGTAGTGTTTTGAAATGGCAATCATCTCCTTGTCGGAAGCTGTCTGCGCCATTGTAGAGTTCTGAAAAGAACTGTGTTTCAGCTTTGAGATGCAAGACCGGTTTCGGAACCAAAAGATTGGATCCTTCGTCAGTTGCTTTTAAGCTTTGTTTTGAAGAGCTCAGAAGGAGAGCTAGTTTCGAGTGCTGAAGGTAGAATCACGTCTCTTTATATAGCGGACTTCAACTGTAGAGTGTTTCGTGATTGGTTAGTTACAAGCGGGATTCTTATTGGAAGATATAGATTATCCAATGGCGTGAAGGGGGTTTCGATCCTGTGAGGTGTGAAGATCACACGTTCAATGCACCGTGAAATGAGCGCAAAATTATGCAAACAGAACAACTTTGCGGTGTTTTCGAAGGATGGAAAATCACTCAGTGCGTTGAGAGTGATGTAAAGGTATTTTCGAAATATATAGTTGTTCTGTGATAAAGTGCATACTGATCCAAAAATGACGTTGGATAAAAAATCCGTAGTCCTGTTAACGTTCGTTATCGGGATGATCAGTTTCAGGATGTAAGTGATCGGGCTTTAATGTTCGTAGACTCAGCTGAGTTGTAATCGCTAAATTTGCGCGAATACTGTTTGGAGTCAGTTTAGGTGATCACAAGTAAATTTCCTTCAAGTTTGTAACTAAACGCTTCGTTGACTTTATGATTGTTGTGTGATTAAAGGAAGTTTTGTGAGGACAAGAATGTCCTTTAGTGATTTTTCCTTCTTGTCAAATACAATCGCTGGCTGTTTAAAGGTGCGTTTGAGCTTAGGTAAATGGCTTAAAGGAGATTTTGATCCTGTGAGGTGTAAAATACACACGTTTAATGCACCGTGGAATGTGCGCAAAAAAATATTATGCAAACAGAACTCCTTTGTGGCAATTTTCGAAATGCGCGCGTTGGGAGTGATATTAAGCTATTTTCGAAATGTAACGTCGTTCTGTACTTAAGTGAAAACTGATCAAATAAGACGAGACCAGCGGCAAAACTGTTGCCATGGCAACAGCAACACAGGTGTCATTTTGTTTCTTTTGTGGTGTCCATTTCTGGTGCCAAGTTTGAAGAACACTGCTCCAATATTTCTAGAGATATTATTGATTCAGTATTTTACAATTTTAGTTGCACAATTTATGACGTCATCACTTTCCTAATTTGCATAATACAAAAACGTTAATATCTCTAGAACGAAAAAAGATATTCCAAAAAGAAAAACGCCATTCTTCTGTATTTTGAAAAGCCTTTCAAATGAGCAGCAATTATTTTTCATTTCATAGGCACTTTAAAAAAAACCGCTTGATTGAAAACAACAAATTCATTTTTGTAAAGAATGCCTCGGAAGAATCGTTGTTGTTGTTGTTGTTGTTGCTGATTTTTTGCAAGGCGAAATAATGAAAAGCTTAATTAAATAAAACTTGGGGTGGCATCCCTGACTAATCAATCTCGTACCCAGAATCCTCGGACTCTTTGGTCAGCGGGTGGACGCCCGGAGAGACTCTGTGATAATGGACTCCATTTTCCCAGCAAATCTGGGGTTCCGGTCTTAGTGCGCATGCTTGGGGAGACTTAATGAACTTTCTGGGTGCTTATCTTTTGTCAGAAAAATCCGGATGGAATGACCGTTGAATAATGCTAAGCGATTTTCCGAATTTACCGACCAACTGGATGAGATTGGCCCTTACTATTTACTGTAGGGCGTTCTGTCATGCACACTCACTCGTTCTGGCGCAAAAGGACCTGGAAACGGAACGATTCGCTCAAATGGTAAGCAATTTTCTAAAATTCCGTTCCGAACGGAAAATGAGGATTACCTCTGGAGGTTGTATACAATTTATGAAAAGATTTCTGGAAAATTACCTTACCATTTGACCGAAATTTCCGGATTTTTCTGACAAATGGTAAGCACCCTCTATTTACGAGCAGTGTTTGAAGGAATTTGAAAACGTTGAGAGGTCATATTCAATATGTCACAGGTACAGTTCACTGTTTGATTGAATGGTAACTAAGACAAACAGCTAACCCTAACCTCTAATCTAAAACAAAATTTTTTATAGTGATTAGGGCTAGGAGACATTTTTGGGCTTTTTTTTATTTATCTGTAACATGGTGACCTGTATGTTGACCTGTCGAATGTGACCTGTACTTCAGCCCCGCCGTTCAGATTTGGTAGTTTATATGATACAGTTGTGATGATGCCTAGTGTAGCGAGTAGTGTTTGTTCGAAATATTCACTTTCTAATTTAATGAAAGCAGTTTTGGAATTACTGAAGCAAAATGTATTACAATACAGTTCATTCGTTGAATTCAAATCACCATGTAGTTATTGGTTGCTTTTGCGGCCAAAAATGCGGTCTTTTGATCTAGGATAAAGAGACAGTAGTCGTGTGTAAGACCCTTGTTTCGGCTCACGGATTAAAGAACGAGGTCAGGAGCTAATTACCAGAAATGGGCTCCTGACGAGGTATATTCATGCATTATTGTTTCGTGCGCAAAACTGGCCATCTTTAAATTGGCATTGTTGTTGCTGTTGTTGTGAATCTGTTAAACTGAGGTTTTCTGCATGTGATTCCGTGATGATTGCTGGAAAAAAATGTATGAAACAAATCTCATTTATTCCACTTGAAAGAGTTAAATCTATTGATCATAATTTTCTTTAAACTCTCTTCTTTTCAAAATTCACTCTTTTTTGCGAGCCAGAACACACAAATTATTTACAAAAATCATCAAATAGCTGTACCAAACAACAACTGAAGGAGGCCAGGACTGATCAAGTGAGAAAGAGAGCCGATCGGCCCATTTAATTTCAATTTAAATATATTCTCTGTTAATGTCGATATTAAGCCCAAAACAAGACAAGCTTCTTTCACTGTACAATAACGCCCTAAACGTGCACTCAACGGTGATTTAAAACATTTTGTTGTGTTAATGGATACAGCTATGGGATTGATGTAGCCGAGAATTCAAATACTGCTGAGCGACTAGCAATTCGGATGGTATGCAAGTTTCTTTCATATATCATTGAGGGCACTAACACACAAACGTCCCTGTCATTTCAATGAGTGGAATCTAACGGCCTGTCAAATCCTGCGGATGCTCTCACTTGAAGAAGAGACCTCTGAAACCCTATCATGTTTTGTAGTACAGTTTTTATTTTAATTGGGCTTTAAAAAACTTTCATCAGAAGAGCCAAAACTGCAAATTTCAGTGTAACAGTTCGTTCATGTGAGAGAAAGAGTGTGTGCTACAACCTACCTTCTGTCCGTTCTGTCCGGATTTCACTCGCCGGTGAGTAGAACACTCGCCCATGTACAGATAACCGAAGTCAAATCTTGCGGATCATGTAGAAAGGTCACAAACCTCACTTTGACCCTTTTGAGAGTTGAATTACTTAGGTCAGCAAACCCAACGTGAAGACTTGAACGTGAAGAATGAACGCAAATCAATTGTTTCCGAATATTACTGCAGCTTGACGTCATGATTACGACGCTTTGTTGACGTTAGTGAGGGTCTATTATAGTGGTCCGTGTATTCCGCAAACCGCCATATTTTGTTCTTCCCAGACCGCAAACCGCCTTCATTTTCTTTTAAAGACCGAAACCGCACTTTTAGCAGAGCGATTATCACCGTAACCGATCTTTTAAATGTAGTTAACAAATTCTTTACGATATGTTAGCACAATAATCGCATTTCTGTTCCTGAATACCTCTAAATTTTAACAGAGGAACTTCTTATTTCTAATTCCATTCAGTTACCTATAAAACGCTGTCTACGGATTACGATCAAAACAACCAGCGGAAAATTTCAGCTTGTATTATACCCATAAAACCAGAAAAACCACAGTCAATGAAGCCAGGTCAGAACAGTTCACCGTAACACAGCCTAACAGAAAGGGTTAAACGGTTTAAACGAGAACTGAAAAATATATTTCTTGATCTTCTGTGACCTTTTGGGTCAATGTAGGTGGCTGTAAACTTTTGAGGAAGCCCTCGTGCTGATCACGTGACCATCCAAAATCTGGGTGTTAAAAAAATTTGATGGCAGAGAGTGGTGGCAAAGTCAAAAAACTGTTACTGTGACAATTAACGACCCACCCTCCGTCACGCACAAAATTACGTATATCGCAGGATATCTGTCGAGTACGCGCCCACGACGAATATTGAGCTCGCTATGACCATATTTGGAAATTGTCACAATGTGTTGAATAATGACCCATGGTATATCATTCAAAAGCAAGGCTTGACTGGTATGTATTTACTTTATGTTAGTCGTATGTCTCTCATTTGTATATCTATATGTATCCGTATGTCACTCGTAGTGCTTGTGCATCACTGGTGTTTTAGGCAAGACGGTGAAATCTCTCACTACACGTAAAATGTCGCAAGCCATTTCTAGAGGTTTTCGAAATTCGAATTTCTTTTTTTCCCCTGACGGTTCAGAATGTGGACCGCTTTCAGACTAAACGGAAATTTTTTGGTTAGTATTCGTTTTAATATTTAGAATTCGATTTTTTGGAATCTGCGGCTCTCATCTGTCAAAATCGCGAGATTTCAGAGCTGACAGTTTTATCACTTCAACCTCTGTCAGTGGGAATGTTGAGAATGAAACCTAGTAAGGAAAGAAGCTTCAAACGAACTTTCAATCACATGAGGAGCTTGAGGTACACTTTGAGACGAGAAACACCCGAAACAACAAGCTCTGTTACAAGATAGCTTAACTTGGATAAAATGAATATTGACATACAATATAAACGATACAGGTACAGATAACAAGGCTATTTTGTAGTGATAGTTGCTGTTGTCATTTCCGTGGTTTACGATTTATGATAAATCGTAAAGTTGCATAAGTCGATCAATGTTTCCGTCAATCAAATGAAGGGGCAGCTTTCTTGTCCTCGAACCCAGTAACTTCTCTCGTGACTGCATCACTGATTGCCATATGGCCCTCCTTTTGCCCCAGTCTCCTTCAAACCATCCACCTTGAAATCAGCCACGTGGGTATGAGACTTCTCAATAAATTCCTTAGCATCCCGACGCACAATTCTTTTACTGTTAGTTCGACGACGTCGAGCGTTGACCTTAAGAGCTTCACTGCAAGTAAAAAGTTTCAAAACAATGTCTCTT
>JAEMWC010000311.1:672500-675000 GCA_016490735.1 Pachyseris speciosa | reverse complement strand
GGGAGGTCACGGATTCAAACTCCAGACTGGACCACAAACCGAGGGTCTCAAGATCATCCTGGCTGTGTGCTCAACCTGTGCTCCAGTTCAGATGGCGTTACATGTAAGACGTTGGACTTGTCTCCTTCTTCTCCACGTAAAACTGGAAGGGGCCACACATCCTAGGGTTGTGTGGAGCTAGGCTAGGCGATGGACTGATAACCTGGCCCCAGTAGCCTTTGCTGGTCACAGAAATATCTTGGGATGCCACTCAGCGCGGAGGAGTAATCACGACGGTGATGCTTGTATCTAAAAAGATTATGTAACATTCTGGGCAAATACAAACGGTGTTTTAGGTCTCCTTTATTTCTGGCTCTCAAGGCGTACACACTGCACAAAAACTAAACGTCTATAAAACATCAATTACATAGTCTAAAGTAAAAACCTATCACAATTTTTAAAGGGACACAGTCAGCTGGTGCGCATGTGCAGTAGATACCATTTCTCAGCTAATTTGCATATCACAACAGCACGCACGCGAATCCAAAAGTGAGATGCGCATCCCGTCGGCAAATCTTCAAACCTCTTGAATCGAAGTAAATGCAAGTCGACATAGTTCTTATAGAGCGTAATTTATACCAGAGCACTAATCTTCTTTAATACCACGGATAAGTAACTGATGGACATGTTCAGGGAAGGCGAAACGTCTATGGCAAGCAAAATGTTCGAAGACGAAGCAGTCGAAGAATCAGCGGAGGTGAGAAACACTCTGTGATTTCAATCAGATACTTTGCTTTTATATGCTTTTTCGCTGGTCTGTGAGTCTCTTCCAACTCATTCAATTTACAAAAAAGGAAGATTTTCAAACATTTCTGTCCAGTATAAATATCACACATCCGTTTATAATACAGAACGAGCTGGTACTTTGACTCACTCATTTTCTTGTTTTCGTCTGAGCTACAAACCGAGCAGCCATGAAGCAAATTCCGAATCGTTGCCAAAGTTTCCATCCGCACGAATCTTTCTCCAGCTTGAGAAAACCCGATTTTCTAAATATGGCTCTCCAGTGTTTTTGATTGATCTCTCTCGTTATTTTCTTTAACGCAGGCGATTTCTTCCGCCCGGCGCCTTCACGTTTCCCTCCTCTTCTGTCCATGTAACATTGAATACTTGATTCAATCCGTTTTAGCCAAATACAATGAAATAATTTTAAAATATGAGTAAAAGAATATTCAGGAACAGGTTTTGAGTAAAAGATCGCAGATCAAAAGAACCACAAAGCACGATTGAAGCGGATTTTGTGGATGTCTACGACGCATAACTTTGATTTCGGGTTGAGGTAATCTCTTTTCAAAAGTGACAAAACTAGTGTCCAGGCAAGCGCGGTCTCAACGGTGACTGTGTCCCTTTAATGGTCAACGGGTCCTTATAACCGAGGGGTTTTTAAACTCGGTGTAAGAACATGACGAGGTTTTCTTTGTTTTATGAGGTATTGTTTTGCTGTACGTCATTGTTTAGAATGTTTTGTTTTACGTCATTCGTGAGTTTCACAGGTTCTTACACCGAGGTAGAAGCCTAAGATTTTAGCAGGCGTACGGGTTCTTAACCCACTAGGCTCTTAGATGCGCGTGTTTACTCTATTTTTAGCTCTTTTATGTCTTTTATCGAAGCATATGTACAAAAAGATCACAAGAGCATTAATGTTTCGTTACGCAAAACTGGCCATCTTTAAATTTGCATCAGTTGCATGTTGTTGTTGTTGTTTTTTTGTTGTGAATATGTTTTCTGCATGTGACTCTTTCTTGGGAGCCAAAACACACAAATTATTTAGAGCTGCACCAAACAACAACTGAAGCTAACTGAGGCAATCACGAGGACTGATCAAGTGAGAAAGAGAGCAGTTCAGTCCATTTAATTTCAATTTAAATATACTCTCTGTTAATCTCGATACTAAGCCCAAAACAAGACAAGCTTCTTTCACAGTACAATAGCGCCCTAAACACTCAACGGTGATTTAAAACATTTTGTTGTGTTAATGGATACAGCTCAGGGATTGATGTAGCCGAGAATTCAAATACTGCTGAGCGACTAGCAATTCGGATGGTATGCAAGTTTCTTTAATTTCATATATCATTGAGGGCACTAACATACAAACGTTCTACAAAAACCTGTCATTTCAATGAGTGGAATCTAACGCCCTTTCAAATCCTGCGGATGCTCTCACTTGAAGAAGAGACCTCTGAAACCCTATCATGTTTTGTAGTACAGTTTTTATTTTAATTGGGCTTTAAAAAACTTTAATCAGAAAAGCCAAATCTGCGAATTTCAGTGTAACAGTTCGTTCATGTGAGAGAAAGAGTGCGTGCTACAACCTACGTTCTGTCCGGATTTTACTCGCCAGTGAGTAGAAAACTCGCCCATGTACAGATAACCGAAGCCCCAAATTTTGCGGATCATGTATAAAGGTCACAAACCTCACCTTGACCCTTTTGAGAGTTGAATTCCTTAGGTCGGAAACGCG
>JAEMWC010000311.1:647500-667500 GCA_016490735.1 Pachyseris speciosa | reverse complement strand
ATCTTCTTAAATTTGCATTTTTGTTGTTGTTGTTGTTGTTGTTGTTGTTGTGGGTATCTTAAAAAATGAGGTTTTCTTCATCTGATTCCATAAATTTTCTTCCTTTGAAAACTCAACATTTTTCGGGAGACTAAAAAAACTCAATAAATGCAGCTGTTTATAGCAACAACCGAGGCAGGAACGTGAACTGCGGAGAAACAGAGTTCAAGTTCGGGTATTCAGTTGCATTTTAAAACTATTTTCTTTCAATCTCGAGATTGATCTGGAAATAAGACAAACTTCTTTCACTTTAGAATAGCGTCACGGTATTCCCGATTGCCTAATTCTAGTGACTAATTAAGCTTTTGTTAAAGGTTACTCATAAAGGTCTCATTGGCACGGCACTGTGCTACTGCAAGGGTTTGTTCTGTTTTTTCTCATTGCTATGCCAAGCTATTGATCCCCAATAAGAACCGTTAATGCAAACTTTCGGCCTATGTCTGTATTCGCCTCTAAACTTAGTGACGTCAAAACCTTTTGCAAAATTACGACAATTATCTCTCAGTAATGTAACCGGAGTTATATTTTTGGGGCCGTCGTTGCTATTCATCCATAACAGCGGGATGACGTTGGGGTAGGCACCGTGGATCCCGATGTAGTGGTCGCAAACATTTTTCATTGAAAAGAACTTTCTTACATTTCCAGCGCGCGGGCTGTGGTGAAGTCGCCGATCATGAAATTCCGTAAGGTTCAACCCTGTCGCTTGTATCCACAAATGGTATGTTTGGTCACCAAAAGGGTGGCACAATATTGAATGCGTATCTTGGGCGAGGAACGTTTCGATTACATCTTTGGAAAACAGAGCCCAAGCTTCGTCCATATAAACTTGTTGACGCTGACAATGATACCATCCCCAACTCAAGTTGGTTTGTGGTCTGGAAGGCAATTCATTTGCGAGTTTATCCAGGCACACGAAATAATCGTCGTCGAGGCGCAATAGGTACTGAAAGTTGAACCTGGCTTTTGCCCACATAATCAAATACAGGAATCGGTGACCTAGCATCATCACACCATTCTGTGTTGGTGCAAAAAAGATGTCTCCAAAAATGTTGCTTTCTTTTACGAGGTTTTCCTTTTGCTTTTCCTTGAGTTGAAGCCCATCTGTTAAGAAAACACATCTCACCTGCCAAAAAAAAAAATATGAATTTAACAACGGCAAACTGAAAGAGACCAGATCAAGATTCTAACTAAATATCTATGGAACAAATACCGAATACAAATATGAAATTATGAAGAAAAGCACCTCAAAGCAGGCTTTCACATTGTATCAGGCGATGGACGGAAGAACGCGCAAAAAAAAAAAAAAAATTCAAAGATGGGGCTCAGAATCTAGAAGCAGCAACAATATCGATACTAAACGTAGCATAAGATACCACGGGCAAAATATACCACGGGGCTAAATATGTTAAGAGAAGTTCAAGGGCGAAACGAAAGGTTTTAATATGGCCAAACTAACCTCGAGATGTTTCAACGTGCCCCTGGCTACCAACTAGACGCTATAATTTTGAGTAGTACAATTTGCTGAATAACTCACGTACGAGATATCACACGCCCCTGAGACTTTGACAGGTAGTTTATTTACTATTTCTTGATATTATTTTTGAATGATAAGCGACTTTATTTTTTACTTGCGTGACGTGAAATCCAACTATAGCTAGAACTGGCTGCAGAAACCTTATTCTCTCTTTTACATTGTCTTTGTTTCAAATGACGTATATGCAAACAGTCTCACCCTGCTGAATATTTTTTCTCCTCACATTTCACCGAAATTCCAGTAACGTTTCTGCCAAAAAGTTTCCCATTCTGTAATGGTCTTTAATGCAAGCTAGCGGACTTACCGTAAAAGCTCTATTAAGCTCCCGTTCTCTCTAATAAGCCCTCCGTTTAGAAGTAGGTTTTTATAATAAGCCTCCCCCCCCCTATCTAATAACCCCCCCCCCTTCGTTTTAGGACATGAGATTTTGTAATAAGTCCCTCCTATTCCCTGTTGCAAAATCTCTCTTTATTCGGCCCAATTGGCTTGTTTTCAATCTAATATACACTCACACACATAATATTGTTTGCTGCACTTAATTTTTCCAGTTGTCTGAGATTTGTACAAAAACTGTTTTTAAACGTAAACGGCGTGTTTCAGATTTGAAATAAGCCCCTATCTCTAATAAGCCCTCTATTAACCCATTGACTACTGGCAGTTTTTACGTTTTCGGAGTGATTTTCCACCTATAAAAAATCCATAGTATTTTGTGACTCTTTATTTGTAACTACCATGGAAATGTGGTGCTGTCCTAAGGCATTGGAGGCTCAAGGTTTCTGAAAACGTCATTGTGACGTAGCTATTTTTCATCGGTGGAGCTACAAGAATGGCCCAAGTTACATACATACTTTATTTGAGTAGGTTGGAGTGGGCAGCCGAAGGCTGATGTGGACCTACTTACAAATAAATTAGAATAAGAACGTGGACAAGGATAATAAATAAAAGAAACTATTTACAGAATACAAATACATAGACTAAAAATTACAACCAATCTAAGAGCTTAGATACAGTATAGAAATACTTAAAAATATACAAAATCTCGGTCTTTGATAGCTATCATGGGTGCTTCGAATGAGAAGTTATTTACATTTTGTGCGAGCCTACTTAAAATGTTTTTAAAATTGTCTTTTTGAATGTTCGCATTAAAATTTACCAACCTATTAATAAAATTCCAGATTACTGGACCTCTGCCCAAGTTCGGTTTGCTAGCGATTTTACAGCCATTTTTCTTCTTTAGTGGCTGTCTGATGAGCATCATTAAGCGTGACGGTAGCTAAGAGTCCACTTTCTCAAAGAATCGAGCAAGGTGATGTACTTTGTTGTCCAATTTGGCTTGTTATTCGACGAACTGGGAATTTGGCCGGTCGGACATTTAGTACCTTTGGGACTCGACTGTTGATGAATTTCTCGACCTACCGCCGCATATTTTGGAATTTGTGAGCACTGAAGATGACCACAAGCAGGAATTTTTGGCGGTAGGTCGGAGTGACTGTAGACTTAGTTTATACGTGAAAAAATTGGGGGAAGGAACGGGCACTGTCAAAAATTCTCGTTATTTGACAGCATGCAATGCGGTCGAGATGTTGAAAATGGCGGAAAGGCCCGGATGCACTGGAACAAAAGGCTGTATCTACGCTCGGGAGAAGAATGTGAACAAAAAAAAGTCATTTCTAAGCTAGAACAAGGACTGAATTTTGTTATGGTGTTATGAAGTTTGGTTTTTCGACGATGATTTCTTTAACAAACATAAAGGCAAAAGGGGCATTTTCGTCGTTTCTATTTGACGTTAACGGTCAGTTTCGTTCTTGTCCAAACTCAAAAGGCCATATTTGGTAAAAATCGCTACGTTTCTTGCGTTTATTGGATATCCAAATTTAAAGGACATTCCATTTCGTGCATGCTCACAACTGACAGTTAAGGCAATATTCATGCGATTGAGAAAGTTGTAATGTTTTGAAGCGTGGCAGTCTTGTGCTGCCGGTGTAGGAGTCAATGGGTTAATGACGCCTGGAATTAAATAAGCCCCCTCCCCCTGTGGGGGGGGGGGGGGGACTTAATAGAGCTTCTACGGTATATGAATAAACAAACTCCTGGGATCAAAAGCAGTCAAAAGCCACTAATCATTCATTGTTTTTATTGGTCATCGTTTTCTAGGTAGTCGGTTTTCTATGCCGTCGTTTTGTGGCTCGTCGTTTCCTAGACAACCATAACACAAGCAACATTGGCTGTACTTGAAAAATACGTTGTATTAGAGAAGGCAATGCTACTATCTGTACATGATGAACATGATACCATAGTGTGAAGATAAAATATGGAAAGGAATTCAGATCTTGTTATTATAACTTTGCCATAATATTACAAACGTGTAGGTAAATCGATGAAGTTCTGATTGCCACTTGTGCAAGGCCGAGTGAAGGCCAATATGACCTCTTGTTTCCTGTGTTCAAGGAATTTTCATTGTAGCAAAAAATTTCTCATTGAGCCTCCCTGGTAGCTGTGATTGTAAAATATTTAAGTTTGGAAATCCCTATATTGTAAGCAGGGACATGTAAAAGTCACAAGGCTCGTAATTTGCATAAGTTTAGCCGTTTTCGTGCCTAAATATCTTACAATCACAGCAACCTAGGAGGCCTGACGTAAATTGAAAATGCTTTGCTACCATGATAATTCATTGAACAGGGAAGAAAAGAGTAAAAGTATAACATTTCGTGTAAACCTAGAAGAAAGCTGCGGGAATGAGCAAAACCGGTCTTTAACAGTTTATTTGCAATTAACTTGAAAACGCTCTTACAGATTTTTTTAATTTGGCCAACAAGTTAAGGGACTTGAGAAGATTACTGTCTTCAAGTTTCATTATGAAATGTCTGACTGGATTTCGAGATAATTGCGTGACCTTGTCCACGCGTTATCGTCTCTATCGTAACAGCTGTTGCTTGAAAACCAATGAGAAATTAAACTTTGATCATATGTCGAAAAGGTGTTGCAGTATCAAGGAAATCGAAGTTTGTCTTCTATAGGAAATTTTGATTCCAATAGGTACATTCCACGGCCGGAAAAAAACTGATGCGAGCCTCCAGCTAATTTCATAGCTTCGATGATCTTTCACTATATCGCAGAGATCACGTTTGAACCTGTTCGGATGAGAACGAGATGTCGTTAAGGTATCCCATTTATCTCGCGCCCCGTTCATATTTAGTTGTTCATTAAAAAAAATAATAATAATAAAACAAAGGAACTGACCTCTGCAACACATCTGCTCCACCAGGTTTGTCTGAGAGCCATTCTTCTCTCTTGTTGTGAAGGTGCGGTTAGTACAATCACCAATAGAAGAACTTCAGATTTAGGGTTTTTCTCCTCTAGATCTGTCAAAGGAACTCCAATGCTTGTCGAGTTCAAAGTTTTCTCTCTCACCTTTGTTTCTTTTGCGGCTGTTGCAAACATTTTCCTTAGAAGCCAAAGTCTGCTATGTTGATTTTCGGTTCCTTGTTTCGAATTCAGTGACCTTGCAAACGAGACCTTGGTTATCAGATTCGTCTGGAACAGTGCAGGATGAACATAAAATACAAGGAATGCTGTCATGTAAACACACAGTACTAGTAGGAGCCACCATGACTTATACGCAGGCGAGCGCCTCTGCTTATATGCAGATGGTCGCATGTTTACTCTCACGATCATTTTGTTGAAGCAAATTTTTGCACGCTTTGTCCTGTTTCCACGGTTTCGAACGAGTGGTAAACCAGACCTGTCCCACGGAAACCAGAAAAAAGAATCAGTTGCAAATGTATAAAAAAAATTGAAGAAAACGGACACACGCACAAAAAACAAACAAACAAACAAACAAACAAAAAAAAGGAACAAAATCAAAAGGAGAAAAAAGAGGGAAAACAAAACAAAAATTAAATCATTCAGAAAAAACATGCATACATATTTATTGAGCACACCCCTCTTGAGGCCTTTTAGTGATCAATTAACATACTGGTGATATCGTGCTGGCTGTGTGCTTAACATGTGTTTCAGTTCAGATGACCGTGAGAGTAATAATTTTTTCCTTGTCAAATTAATTTTTTTTGTCGGCAAGAATGAGTACAAATAAAGATTGTTGTTGTTGCCAGGCCGTTGGCCTTGTCTCCTTGACCCCACACGTAAAACTGGAAGAGGACGTGAAAGAACCTACTCACTGATCGAAAAGAGTAGGGAACGTAGTTCCCGGTGCTGTCCTCACACACAGATCTATGGGGTTGGGTGCAACCTCGTTCCCAGGGTCTTCCATCTCCCCACCCCAGAGGTGTAATTTTTTATCCAAATTTATCCCGTGCCAGGGTAGGCTGAGTGCGTACAAATTTCATCCCAGCCTGTTCGTCCCTGTATATTCATTTTTGTCATCTCCCAGATTTTGGGAGACACGTGACCAGCCTGAACCAGGTTCTTTCTTCCCTCGCTCCCTCTGGGGTGGCGTCTTTGGAGGACCTATGCGCCACTTGGCGCGGCGGACTAATGACGACGATGATGATGATTGATGATGATGATGCAATATTAATGATAATAAAATTACCTGTAATTTATTTTAATTTTGCTGCATAGCTTAATCAAACTTGCATTATTATGTAAAGTTAAGTTTTTCCGTTTTTCTTGCGTGTTTGTAATTCATTGTTACTTTTCTTTTCTGATATGTTCTCGTGCTCGTCTTGAATTGTTCCGCCTCGACTAGCTTTGCGGCTATTTGCGGGACAAGCTTCTTATACCTATTTGAATTTGTCAATAAATTGTTGATGATGATGATGATGATGATGATGATGGTGAGCATGAGGATGCTCGGTATCTGATAAAGCCTCGGCTAAACGATCAAAAATTTCGTCTGACAGCGTGTTGTCCATGTCGGAATAACATGTTTGACCGTTTAGCCACCACTCTCAACTTTACATTTGGATGGTTTTCCAAGTGCTCAAGTGTGTTAAGACCTTAGCTCTTAAATTTGCATATTTTTGTTTTAAAGGAAAGGATTTATCCAATCGTTCTGATACTTGGCGAGCAATTTAGTATCCGCATGCTTGCCCATTTGACTTGCTCTTTCATCTTAAGTTTTGGTCACGTGACATTTTAATGGCTAAAATAATGGAAATATTTAGTCTTAAACGCCATCTTACACAAATCTATCTTGTTCTTTGTTCTCTTACTCCTATTGATGACACCTTTTAAAGGGAACTAATGGTGTTATAACATTAACTCATTCTTGTCCGGCTCTGCAATTTACCGGTCGCTGAAGACCGGTGCTTTGAAAACCTCTAACTTTTCCAAATCCCGGACTATGTTTGAAATGAGCCATTATTATTGCCAAGTACTGAGTTTCTTGGACTTTATCTCTCCGTAAACGTATTAAAAGTACCGATTTTCCTTGAATATGACTGTTTATTCTGTTGCAAAACCAAAAAACGCTCTAGGATACCACCAAAAATAAGCAACTTTGTTTTAAAGTTTTGAAGACAAAAAAACCCTCTTCAAGCTAAAAGTTTACAGTGCCGGTTAAAAGTCAGCTGAAAAGTAAGTTGACAGTCTCGACTCGATCCTCGCGAGAATCGAGTATCGAGGATCGAGTCGAGAATCGAGACTCGATTCACTCGAATCTCAACTCGATCCTCGTTACTCGATTCTCGCTGGAAGCACTCCTATTGTTATTCATCGAGTACGCGATTCGACTTTTCGAGTTCTTGAGGAAAGAACACAGTTGTTCTGTGTGGACACTTAAGTAGACACCACAACAGTTTCCATTCGGACAACGCAACGGATTCAAGCTGAAGGAGAGCGCGGTCAAATACTGTCAAAATTCATTTACGTTTTGAGGACGAGGCGGTGTACTTGTCGAGGAAATATCGCTGCATAAAAAAACAAGTTCAAAATTTACGTTCATATGGTCGCTCGTTCATAAGTGCAACGAATCAACGAATCAACGACACTGTCATCAAAAGCGATCAAAATTTCGAGAAAGCGGCCTATTTCTCGACGAAAATGCACAGTGTACAAGTAAGCGAATAGTGTAGTCGCTAGCCAGTAACCGCTTGGGAAGCATAAGGAATTCAAGGCTGGCACGATTGATTGAACAAGTTTCGACAAAACCGCTCATTGACCACGAGGACGGAAACTTATGTTACGAGTTAACGAGGCCAACCTCGAAAATCGCTCCTCGCCTTTGAAATAAATAAATTGATAAACGTTCCATGGAACACTAGTAAAACTCCAAGGAAACATCCGAAGTGAAATACGTGTATAATAGATGGTTTCACGGTTATTGGCGCCATATTAAATGTGGGGCAAACCCGGCTAAAATTACAGTAAATGTATGGGATTTTGACCGACTTTGGACCGCTGTAACGCCGCTAAAAAGAGGCGAATTTCTAACATTTGCCACTACTTTTAACGGTTTTATTGATATCGTTCATTCCTCAGAATATAATGCACATGTCATCGGCTTCCCCGGGGGTTCGACCCTCGGGACAACCAAGGAGATATGTGGGGGAATACAAGGAGATGAATGGAATTCTTTCCCCGAGGGTAGGGAAAAATCTTGACATTGTTTTACGATTAATCATTAGGGGGCGGGGGAATTCACAAGTTTGGAAAAGGAATGTCACGGGGATTTTCAGTTCGAGAAACACCTCACCCAGGGGACTTTGTCTAGAGAGATTTCCGATCCCCGGGGAAATTCCCCAAGTTTGCTTGACTGATTTTACAATCCCCCTGGTTAGCCCGGGGGTCGACCCCACGGGGAAGCCGTGTGTGTACAAGGCCATTAAATAAAATAAGGCCATTAAGTAAATAAATCCTCTCATGTGGCTTCTAAATTCGCGGTAATTTGCATAATTTTGATTAGAGAGGTTTTATAAAATCTAAAAATTCGTTTACGGTCGTTGTAGCCTGAATCTGTCCTTTATACTTCATGAAAATAATGTCAGTACAAATGTCTTTTGAAAGAGATTTTCGTTGCTGAAATCCGCCTCTTTGTAGCGCTGTTACAGCGGTTCAGAGTCGGTCAAGTTCCCATACATTTACTGTAATTTTCGTCGCGTTTGCCCCCACAGTTAATATGGCGCCAATAACCGTGAAACCATCTATTTGGATAGAAACGTAGCCGAGATGATCTTCACTCTTCGGCCAAAAATAGCGCAAAGTAAACATTGAATAAAAAATAGACTTGACAGACAACGCGCGTGAGAACAGAAAATTTGGATACCATAACAAATTACACACATGTGTTTCTAGTTTGGAGGAGTTACATTGTAAAAGTTATTCCTAAGAACGGTCGAAGAAAACCCTGTTTCAACGACATTAAGTTACGAACGACAACCATTAGTGAACACGTGTATTGACACCTACCCGTATCGAATTTCATCTTAAAATTATGCGTGTCTGTGACAAAAACATGCAACGCTCAGATAAACTTTTAGGTCGGCCAAGTTTTATTCATCGAACATCTGTTACTTAAGCCCCATTTACACTGCAGAAAAAAGTGGGTCCGGATCCAAAAAAAGTTGGTACGGACCAGATATTTTTGCTGTGTGTTCTGTCGTGAATTGTAATACCGTCGTGAATTGTAATACCTGTCGTGAATTGTAATAACAGTTTTCGTGAATTGTAATACCTGTCGTGAATTGTAATAACAGTTGTCGTGAATTGTAATAACGCACCTATCGTGGATTGTAATAACCTGTTGTCGTAATTTGTAATAATCCGAGCTGTCGTAAATTGTAATACCACGTTGTCGTGATTTGTAATAAGTCTTAAAAGACTTATTACAAATCACGACGTGGTATTACAATTTTCTTTTGTAATTGTTTGTTCTTAAAAGAACAAACAATTACACAAGAAAATAACAATTAATTAGCAATTAACAATTAACAATTAACTTAGCTGGATTTATCCATGAAACTCGTGTTTGAATCTCGTGATGTAAAATTACTTCTCTGCTGGCCAACACAACAAGGGCTATTCAATCAGTAATATTCCCTCCGTCTTTTGTTAAGTCCGCAGCAGTAAAGCCGATCTGACATGTCAGACGGTGCGGGAACACAGTCCTCAAGGAACTGTTATTTACAACCTAGTGTCAAGTATGTACGTGACTCTCATACGTTGAGACAACACGCTTGCAGAGAAAAAGATGAGTCTTCCTTGTCTAAATGTATTTATTCACCACTCAAGATCTCTTTCGTATTTTTAAAATACTTTGTTATGAAAAAGCGTATTTTTGTCGTATTATAGAAAAGTCACGCAGTTGAAATACGGTCAGTGGAATAATTTTGCCCACCCAAGGGTGCCTCCACAACGATGAGCGAAGGCCCCAAAAGCGAAGACCCTTATTTCTTTCTTTCGTACCATCCTGAAAAGTCGCAAAACGTCGTAAAACATATTTCATACGTTAAGAGGACCATTTAGCGGTAAAATAATCAGGGTCTTCGTTTTATAGTTTACCTCCACCAAAACTATGCATATACATGAGGGATTGTCTTCATCAGTTAAGCTGTAAAGGTTTAATCAATGAGAGTGAGCTTTTGCACCACTCTTAAAACCAACAAAAGTAAACACGAGATACTCCACACTTTTTACAGTGGTATCAAGATGGCTTGTAAATGGAAATGTTCCGTGCTTTTTGTAATATTCTTCGCTTGCTTTCTTTGTTGCAATACGGCGAAGCCTAGAGACAGAGATCCACGAGAAGTGTGTATTCATCCTATCAGTGATGAGGTTTATGACACCTTGCTATTACTTGTCCAAGGAAAATTTGATGTGCCGGTAAAGAAGCGCACGCGTGTCCAAAAGAACGCCTTGGTACGATTTGGAGAAGACAACAGCAATTTTATCTAGGGAAAGAAAGTACTCCTACATTGTATTACAACGTTGTGTTGCTTAATTGCTTCAATTTCAAATCGCAAACATATGTTACGAAAGTAAGCTGGATTTTGTGTTTCAAAATTTTAAAAAATACTCATGGATCAAAATAAAGTTGGTCTTTTTGCGTCATTTTTGTTATTTTCTTTTGTAATTGTTTGTTCTTAAGACTTATTATAAATCACGACAACGTGGTATTACAATTCACGACAGCTCGGATTATTACAAATTACGACAACAAGGTTATTACAATTCACGATAGGTACGTTATGACAATTCACGACAACTGTTATTACAATTCACGACAGGTATTACAATTCACGAAAACTGTTATTACAATTCACGACAGGTATTACAATTCACGACGTTATTACAATTCACGACAGAACACCGTGTAAACCCTCCGTACCATGTTTGCAAGAAATGGATCCGGACTCGCTTTTTTCTGGTTTGGGGCCATAGGCGCCTATGGCCCCAAAACCGAAAAAACAACGAGTCCGGACCCCTTTTGCTCTTCGAAAGTGCTGTGTAAACGGTTAAAAACATTGGTCCGTACCAACATTTTTTGGGTCCGGACCCATTTTTTCTGTAGTGTAAATGGGGCTTTATTGCGAGATATTGTAGTGGTGTGGTCAGGCCTTGGCCATTCAGTTCTTTCTCAAGCGTTGATTTCTGCGAATCCCGGCCCATCTGTCAAAGAGGTTGAGTCACATTTAGAAACATATCGCGTACTGAACGACTACACTTGCATCGTTAGCGTTTCTTCGAGTAGCTGAAGGAATAATTATAAGTTGCTTTTCAAGATGTGATCCCCGATTTGTTCGATAGGTCTATTGAGTGATCAGTCAAGCGACAAGCACATTATCTCTGATCTTGCGAGACGCGATCCTCGACTCGATTCTCGATTGCTGAGCCTCGATCCTCGATGTTCGAAACTCGCAGGAATCGAGTATCGAGGATCGAGTCGTGAATCGAGACTCGAAAGAGACTGTCAACTTACTTTTAACCGGTACTGTACATTGGCAGTAAACTTCGACTCAACTTCTTGCAATGTGTTCCAATTTGCCCGCTCACTTCCTTAGTCCGACCTGGGTAACGCTATTTGATTTCAGTTGTTCTCACTGGTCTGACATGTTAGCCTTTGTGACCCAAAGGAATTCTGGGATATACTTGGATAACTGCCGCGTGTTAGTCCGCCAATTTCCATTCCAGATATTTTTCAGAATGTCGAGCCACCCGGTCCCGCTGGAAAAATATTGCAGCGATTGCATTATTTACAAGTCAAAACTCGCCAAAGTCCCGGAATCTACTCACCGAATGGCTAGGAACACAACTTCACTTCATGAGTCACCATGACTCGATCGAGACCTTTTGGCGGCTCACTTGGTGCGAAATTGCTTCCCACCTCTGTCTTCTATCGGAGGATTGCCTCTACCCACCAACCGAGCTTTACGATGCCAGGCAGAGGGCTTCTGAGGTGGAAAATGGCTCGAAAAACACACTTATAAATCAAATGCGTACCGAGTTGTAGCTGAGTGATCGTTTACAAACAAACGACAGCTAGCGTGACAAGCGTGACATGAAAGATAGAACCTTCGATGTTGTGAACCAGCGAAATCTCCGTGGTAACCCCTTATATGGAATAACCAGATCGACTTGACTTGAAACCCTCGAAAATTACAGAAAAACACGTACAAAATGGCGGACAAGAACGAGTTAATACCTCAAATTTCTCCTGAAACCTCTCATAGAATCCAGATAAATATGTAAAATCTTATAGATCTAAACCATTTTCCCGAAAATTGACTTCAAATAGAGTGCTTAAGTTTGACGTCACAAATATTAGAATCTTTTAAACTGTATAGGATTCGTTGAGATTTTCAGAAAGAGCAAGATGAAAAATGCTAACTTGCCAAAAATTCAGCATTTACAGGTAAATTGGCAGAGCAGCAGAGCATACGGTGCTAATATCTCGCTCTCAAAATGCAAATCCCATAATTTCACAGATTTAGTTTTTGTGACGTTATCACTTTAGTACTCTATTTCGCTCTATTTCGCTTAGCCTTGCGAGTTCACCGGTGGCCGCCATCTTGGAATACGCAATGATCTATGGGATTGATGTCGTTTTACGGCTTCCCGTTGATGATTTTTCCAACAATTTGTGCTGTATCTTCTGGCGAAAACACACTAAACTGTGGCACTTATGGCTGTAATTACAACATAAAAAGCAAGAAAAAACCAGGCACTAGTTTACATAAATTTCCAAAAGATGAAAAACTGAAAGAAGGATCAAGGCTGCGCGGTGTGTTAGAGTGGCACGTTAGTGGCAGGTTTTGTCCGATAATGTGTCCATGTAAGCTTAAAAAGACTAAAAAGGTTATTTTCAAATGTTAACTTTTCAGTTTTCAGTTGCTTTCATTCACCAATGAATTGTGCCACGTAGTGATTATTCTTTCGGAGACTAAGCTCAATCGTAATTTTTGTTACAGTTCTACTATTTTGTCACACTTTCGTAAGGTTGGCCAACTGTCTTTGAAGTTGTAAGTTAGCTACTCCTAGCCTGTACTGCATGAATTTGTGCTAATACACGTATTGTTTTTGATTTTCATATATTCATGGTCATACATGTATTTCCTCCGTTGTTTCGCTCTCTGACCACTGGAGGTCGACCTTTGATTATGAATAATTAATGATGTCCACTCATTCTGCCCGATGTAATAAATCACATGCAAACTTTAGATGTAAGTCTTAAAAACGAAAGAAACGCAGATACAAACTTAATAAAATAGGTGCTCGATGAGCACATGAATCTACAGCATTGCAGTTGATTATCATTGAAGGAAGCGAGAAGCAACAAGGCTCTCAATTCCGCTTAAAATCGTATGCTCCCTTTCAATCATGTCAATAATTTCAAGGTTGACGCTTTTCGAAAAGAGTAATGTCAAGTTTACGGGAGGTGTTCTCGGAGAGACGAGAAGTTTAAATTAAAAATTAAAAATACATCACATATTTGACGAAGAGAGTTTTGGTCTTAGTTTACATTTTATACCCAGTCTGCAGTCTGCAATCTGCATTTTATACTTATAGTTTGCATTTTATACCCTGTCTGCAGTCTGCATTTTATACTGACCGATTATAAAACTTTAGATGGTACCTTCGATGGTTCTCTGTCTCTTTGTCTGTAAACGTTGATTTGCTTTAAGTGGAAAATGCGCTATATAAGTTCTAAATTATTATTAAATTATTATGAAGTGTAAACACTGTCGAGATTGCCATTTACTCTATTAAGCTTCGAATATTTGCCGGATTACTAACTACAAGCTCATCAGGATAACCAGGCATAGCTTTCGTGAATGCGTCAAGATTACCCAACGACAACTTTCGGTAGATATCTGTTCGCTGGAAGGTAGTTCGCTTTAGGCTTTCGGCGTCGATTAGAGTGCACTCGGATTTTCGTAACTGAAACGTGGCCTAAAAGATTCGCCCAATGGGGAAATCATAGCCCCAGAGGTTTTCGGAAAGGTCTTATTTGCTGGTTTTGCCAGTCAAAAACGTCAGGTGGCACTTTCGGAAAGAAAATAGTTCCCTAGAAAGTTCGTTGAAGATCAGGTTCATGTACAAAGTGCGCTTCCTTCAGCGTAATCTTGCCAAAGAGATCAGTAAGACACTCCAAATCTAAGATACCAGCGAAGCTTGGAAACCCAGCTCGGTTCAAGTCAGTGATTCATTCATTTGGGAAACCGGCATCCAAGCGAACTGTGCCCTCTTGAAGAGGTACAGTCTTGGTTTTGATGGTTTGTTTGAACTCTTGATGTGAAGGAAGGAGGAGAGCTATATTCTCGACATAACAGACCAGACCTAATAGATGAATGTAGAATGACTGGGCACTTTTGCTAATTAGGATAGATGAATCAAAGGTGAAAATGACCCTTTATCAATAACTTTATTTTACTTCGAATTTAAAGATAGCAGACAATTGCTAATATCTCCGAAGAAAACAAAGTACAAATAAAATAATTTAGCTCAATAAAATCATAATTACATGACATGCAATAAGAATATAATGATTAAATAAAAATATGTACATACAGCATTAATGTGAAATGCCCAGTTGAAAACTAGCATTTATCGCACAAGGAACAGCATTGTTTATCAAATTCTAAAGTTCTCAAATCAGTCTTACGGCAATGTACGCACTCTATCTGGCAATGAATTCCAAAACGTACTTACATAATAACAGAAGGAATGGAGGCCAAACCTAGTAGTATCAACATTAGCACACAACCATGACCTCCAATGCATGTTGTGGTTCAATTTTATCCATGGATCACTTTTTATTTTCCTTTGTTTAAGCATAAAATTGAAGTAGTCATCATATAAAAGTCCCATATAAATTTAAGGAACTCCATGGTATGTCTGCCTTGATGAAATAGTCCCCAATATAATACATGAACGCCAGGTATTAAAATAGCACTTGCGAGTAACGGGCAACCCACGGGAATTTGACTGTCACGTATATCCCCCGGGTAGGGATTTTGATCGGACATCACGTCCCCAGGGTGGGGAATTTTGGCATGGCCGCCATCTTGGATGACGGGGAGAGTCTGGAAATGAGCCGCCATCTTGGAAAGTACCCAGAAGGCATTTGGATAAAAAATGGCTGAACGAAAGGTGAGTGGAAATGTGTATATTTGCTTTCTAAACCAAACATTTTCGATTTTAATGGCTGTAGCTATAGGTTTAATATTGATCTTACAATCTTAAGGCAATATACCTTTTTTCCTGTCGGTTTTCTAAGGAACTGACCTGCCCAATTGTTTATGATTGCACTGTATCAGACGGTATGCTCTGTCACGAGTTTCAGATAAGTCACAGGCTTCCCAAGCTCAAAATTCGACTCTGCATCAGCTTGTTTATGTAGAGAATTGTATGGAAAAGTCGCCGGTTTGTAAAAAAAAAGTGTGTAAATAACTATCTAATCAGAAATAAAGTTTTCCTACCTCAAATGTGTCGCGTACTTGTCTCTTGTGCCGATTTTGAAGCCATTCTGACGCCGTTTAGTGAAGTTTTTCGAAATCGTTGTCTCTCCTTCTAAAAGAAGTAGAAGGCAGACCACTCCATCAATCGCATCAATCGCTGGCCAGACGTCACACCACAAATCGCTCTCTCATCGAAAGGAAAAGTCCCGAATCGCGATAAAACCAACAGTTCCATAAAGCCCAATAAATTTCACTCCATCTACGTGTGTTTCGGCGGTCAAAAGACTCGTGAAGAACGAAAAATTTGGCTTGAAGTTCGCCTCTTCGGCTTTCCTGATATGCTTGTGACCGACCACGCGACAACGGCCGTTAACGCAAGGTCAAGTAGCTGGTTTCTGATTGGTCCATTTGAATTAAGTCACGCGCTGACAACACGACCCTCCACCGGAGGGAAAGGTACATTTTGTCGCGAATCAAGTGTCACACTAGGGCTGCAGCTGGTTTGTAACCGTGACAGAGTTCACAACTATCAAGCAAATTTAGAACGATAACTATCTTATGCTGAAAATCCAATCTTATCGTTCTAAATTTGCTTGATAGTTGTAAACTCTGTAAAGGTTACAAACCAGCTGCAGCCCTAGTGTGACACTTGATTCGCGACAAAATGTACCTTTCCCTCCGGTGGAGGGTCGTGTTGTCAGCGCGTGACTTAATTCAAATGGACCAATCAGAAACCAGCTACTTGACCTTGCGTTAACGGCCGTTGTCGCGTGGTCGGTCACAAGCATATCAGGAAAGCCGAAGAGGCGAACTTCAAGCCAAATTTTTCGTTCTTCACGAGTCTTTTGACCGCCGAAGCACACGTAGATAGAGTGAAATTTATTGGGCTTTATGGAACTGTTGGTTTTATTGCGATTCGGGACTTTTCCTTTCGATGAGAGAGCGATTTGTGGAGTGACGTCTAGCCAGCGATTGATGCGATCGATGGAGTGGTCTGCCTTCTACTTCTTTTAGAAGGAGAGACAACGATTTCGAAAAACTTCACTAAACGGCGTCAGAATGGCTTCAAAATCGGCACAAGAGACAAGTACGCGACACATTTGAGGTAGGAAAACTTTATTTCTGATTAGATAGTTATTTACACATTTTTTTTTACAAACCGGCGACTTTCCCATACAATTCTCTATATAAACAAGCTGATGCAGAGTCCAATTTTGAGCTTGGGAAGCCTGTGGATAAGTTTATACGTTAGCGCAAGATTCGTAAAGTATTTGATGTAGTGCTGTTTTGATCCAGGTTTTAGTCGAGTTTGGCGAAAGCAGAAAGGTGTTTCGACTTTTAGAGGAAGAACTTGCCTTTTCTGAGGAAATAAAGAAAGCATTTGGTATTAAAGGAAAGATGAACATTCAGATATACAACGCTGAATGGGAGGAATTTATTGATACAGACCCAGGCGCTTATGATAAAGTAGAGGACAGATCAAAATTGCGTGTTATTATCCCAATGGTGAGTTTCATAATACATGTAACTTATGAACACACAGCAAGATTTTTATATATGCATATATTGTGGTTTATTGTTGAATAATTATAAACTTTTTGTCTTGTGAGTTATTTCATGTTTGTGGGTTTTTGTTTTGTATTTCCAAGCGGGTGTGATTTTTTTGTTTTTCATTGTCCTATATTGGTTTATTATTAGAAATGTTTAAGGCAAACGTAAATTTAATCCCCAATACATCAAGGACTCATATGTCTCCATCAAGTGCATGAACAAAGTGTGTGTGTTTTATTTAAGCTTAAAGAACCATATATAAAACAATGTATTATAATATTTTCCTTTGTCAGGAATGTACTATGAACCAGCCAACCACAATCTGCTAATTCTGATGTTTTGTTGTCTAAAGGTATTGCAGTGTCCTTCAGTATAAAGTTCATTAATTTTTACATTTCTTTTAAAACTTTGCTTTAATATTCTGTATTTGGTACAGAAGAAGGAACCTTGTATGTATGACTGAAAATGCTAGTACACTTTTCTGCAATTTCCAGCACTTTGAATGCATTGAATATGACAGAGAGCTAATTAAAATGTTGCACTTTATTTTCCACTAATAGCAACACCTGAATCCCATATGAGAAAGACTGAAAGGAATTCTGGACAATTTCAAGCTACAATCACAAAGGACTTCAAAGTTGGTCCTGCAGCTGAGGTATTAATATGTGATTTGTAACATAGTTTTATTACGAATAAATTTTATTTCCAATTTTATTATGAAAGAGAGAGCTAATGCAAAATTGTGTTTCTATTGTTTAGGCTGAATGTTCGACGAGTGACGAAATTCCAGCTGCAAGGATATACAGTGGTGAAAAGCTAAAGCCCTATGAAGTAGCTGTAAATTGTGCTGCTGAAGAACTTGCGAGATAGAACCCGCATTTGTTGACGAATAGAGGTAAATCTAGTTGTAGGGAGGCTGGGGATAAGTTTAATCCCTTGCAGGATTGTTATTGTTTTCAAGAGCACCTAGGAAAACTATTTCAGCAAGTACGAAGCAAAGTGAAAGATAATGGCTACAAGTTCAAAAAGGGATTTTCCAGATCATCACAAGAATCATGTTCAAGTGATGATGGAAAGGAGGAAGAAAAGCAGTTAAAGAGGAAGAACATGCTAACTGAAGAGAGAAGAGCGACAATTGCTGCCAACCAAGCTTTGCTGAAATCAACTGAAGACCATATCCGTATAAAACAATTAAGAATCAATAAACTTAAGAACTCGAATGACTTTAAAAAGTGCGATGAAGTTAGTTCTGAGTTGAGAGAATTGTTAAAAGAAAAGGGTAGGATTGAAAGCCAGTTAGCAGTGTTAAACAGAAAGACAGCAAATCGCAATGGTACAACAAGATTCTGATGAATCAGGAGATACCTTAATATTAGAAGGTTGCAGTCCCGAAAGTCAGCCTGACTCTCAGATACCGACCCTCCTCATAGAAACACCCAGTAACTCCCCAGTGGGTGCGAAGCCCCAGGATTTTTAGATGGCCCCTCTCATTCTACATGCACGTTGAGAGGGGATGAAGTCAGTATTTACCTTAGAGAAGAGAGAACAAAATCATTGTCAAAGCATCTGAGAGTAAGAGATGACATTCACGTTTCCAGTTTTGAAGGATTGTCTCTAAAGCAGTACAAAGGTGTTCGTTTGTTTGTTTGCAAAAAGGAACACAGTCAGCCTTGTGCAACCTGTGAAGGAATGATTAAAGTTGTTGATAAAGTGTTGGCATGTGGCTTTATACCTTTGAAATCCGCTTTCACGCTTTCTAGTCCTGGTGTGTCTTACAAGGCCTCATTCGCAAGACGGAGGCTTCTGCGCATGCCCACGGCCTGCTTAGGTGTTGGAGATTTGAAGCAAGGCTCGTACATCTACTACCTTGTTGAAAAACAAAACACTGTTGATTATCAAATATTTCAGACACTGCTCACAAAGTCTGTGGACAATTCATGTACTCACGAAGTTAATGAGGTCATGGGAGCAGAGCATCGCACCGGTAATCGCGAGGTCACGGGTTCAAAGCCACTGACGTTGGGAGCAGAGCATCGCACCGGTAATCGCGAGGTCACGGGTTCAAACCCCGTTGAAGTCCTGAATTTTTTTCAGGCTTCTTTTCGCAATTGCATAAATTGCGTTCACAACTGCGAGGATCATTCTTCACTTGATTTCATTTCCGCAGTTCATATATGATTCATTTCATATATCATTCACACTCACGAAGTTAAGTTGTCTAAAGAGGAATTGACAGACCTTCGCCTTGCTGAGTCAGAATCTGAAAAAGAGATGCTGGGATATGTTGCAGTGAAAGCAGCTGGTTTGTCAAACGCTAAGTCAAAGGAAGTGTATGGAATAGGTGACTTTCAAAACCGCAAAGAAAGACTTGAGGACGCTCTAACACATACAAAAGCAATCAGAGAGTCAGTTGAGAAGACTGCCCGCTTGATAGATAAAGGTCTCCTTGTTTCCTTAGTTTTTGAATTTGATGCTAAAAGTGACCCTAGTGATACAGAAAGTGAAAGTGATCCAGATGACCAAATGTCTGAAAAAGAGGAGCCCTCTGCTAACAACAACTCACTACTGAGTGATGGCGCAAAGCAGTCCAACAGAGAACCAGATGGCCAGTACCAGTCCAATCACTATTCAAACATGCATAAGCCCCAAGAGTTTCAGCTAGATGGAAACAGTGATGAATGTTTTAAGCAGCAATCTGAGACTAGTGAAATATACATGAACTCACACCAAGTTTTAGACATCCTTAAATCATGTTCTTTTTAACTGGTTTGCATTTATGATGGCCTTGAAGTCAAAACTCACAGACATTACTGATGAAGCATTAAACCAGCTACTTCTTGATTTTGGTGGCCAGCTATCTTTCATGGATCTAGACAAAAGCGACCTTGATATTGCTGAACGATCTCGCCAGGCCTGTCTGCTCTCTGAAAGAAAAAAAGCATCAACGACGAAGAAGGCATAGTTGTGTCAGAGTCTGACAGTAGTGATCAAGAGATGTGGAATCAAGGCATAAACAACAT
>JAEMWC010000311.1:552500-637500 GCA_016490735.1 Pachyseris speciosa | reverse complement strand
TGTCTATTGTTTAATTTTGAAATTTCAGGCACCTTCCTTGCCGCTAGTTGTGAATATTTTACTTTAGGTCGAGGTTAACCCTGTACAAATGCATTTTCAGTGCTTTTATTCAGCGGCCATGGCAAACTCAAAACTGGAGTATTACTAGAATAAACCCTGGGTATGCACTTCCCAATCATCATCACACTGGTAATATTGTATCCTGTACCACAGGACAAGCTTGCTCATTTTTCATTGAAACCTCATGTTTGAAGTGCCCCTCTATGGACATGAATTTTGTTTTCCAACACTTCCTGTAAGCTAATGACTCAGCTTTCACACGATTCCCACCCCCACCCTCACCCCTCTGACTTTCTCCACTTTGTCGCACACAGCTTGACTCAGCAAAATGTTCTGAAAGCAGGATTTTTCTGCGCCCATACTTTGTTATTTTCGGTCACCAGACGATTATATGATGACAAAATTAGAAAAGGAAGAAAGAAAGAAAGAAAGAAAGAAAGAAAGAAACAACCGGCTTGAAAGCAAGCAAACAGCGTTTGAAATCTTCAAAGACTTTCAAAACGCTCAGCTCCTACTCAAGTCCATCCACTACGCATATATCACTACAAATCAGGTTTTAAATGGTCATAAAACGCATGTAAGCAGGGTAACAGTTTGTAGACAGCGCAACAATGGGCTAAGTTAGAAAACAGAGTAAAGAAATGTCACCAATTAATGTCATGCCGCGGCCGGGATCTATCACCGTTATGTACATGTAAGAAGTTCCATTATTGGACATACCCCAGGCGCAAAAAAATGGACGTCAGATTATGTTTAAATTTCATTTAAACTACGGGAGTTCAAAATAAAAAGAAGGCAAAATTCACTATCAACATCTGATCATAACTTACAGGCTGTAGTAGGTCGGGAAAGGCTTGGATCGACCAGTGTAGCCGACCTTAGTTCGAATTTTGCCATTAGGCCATCCTCTTTTTTTCTCTGTTTAGTGTCGTCCGACCGACCCAGATTTTCGCGTTTTCAAAAACAAATTAATAATAATAATAAATAAATAAAATGAAATAAAAAGTTACGCAGAAGGTAATGACACAGTATTTTAAACAATTGTCACTTTAATCTGAAACATAAGCAATTTTTTGCCTTACAGATTTTTTATTTTTTACATCATACTTCAACCACAGAGAACACTTACTCTCCGGCCAGAGAGATTTTCTGTCCGTGTGATAGGAAAACACTTAAGCAGAGTTACTTTATTCGTTCCTGCCGCCTGTCATCAGCTTGCCACTGGTCTCTTGCGGGCAACGGCGCATTCCTGGCACACAGGATTCACGACCTTGTAGATGGCTCTTGTCTCGTTTATTGTTGCCTCTGGCTCCAAAGCGCCACACCAACAGCACATGTCTTCAAATTTTCGGCATGAGTAATAGAGCGTATCAATCGGGTCAGCGCATGGAACATCCTGCCTGACAACGAAGACGGCGCTAAACTGATGATCTTCCGGAATTAATGGAGCCCCACAGCTGTATTGCAGCGCGTCGGATATTATGCTGAGGTACCGGGCCTCCTAGCTCCAGACTCCTTTTCAATTTTATTTTTGTTTTTTTTCCTTTTCCGACCTACCGACCCAAAATCAGAAAACGCATTCGACAATAAACGGAAAAAAAAAGGAGGATGGCCTTAGCACATCCGAACTGAGTCTCGGGAAACCAAAATCAGCTCATAGCAAAAGTTGCCGTCTTGGTTTTGACATCATCCATAGTATCGAGAGGTTGTTTAACTACCTCGACGGTGCTGCCGAGTGTACTGCCCGTTTTGAATGAGGATGTCGCCCGGAATGAACGAAGAAGTGACGCGATAAACAATGCACGGCCGGACATTACTCGGCGTTTTTTTTTTATGTAACTCGTTCCAGTTCTCTTTCGATTCTCGCGGGATATCCAAAGAAAGAGGTGGTGAATTGCCCCAAGAGTGCCGTGACAAGATGCACGGTATTTCTCACCATATTTGAGTATTTGAAAAGGTGTTACAAAATTCCCTAACATTGCGACCTGTACACTCCCTCAACTGAATTGATCTACTTGCTACTGGCAGTGGTGTGATTAGCTTGAAAATGTACGCCGTAATAAGGAGTGGAACCCGAGGTCTTGGGCTGGATGCAGCAGAAGATCTGGCGAAGAATGGGTATACTCATTTGATCCTCGTCTACAACTCCAACACAGAACGTGCGGAGCAATCCAAGAAGGCACTGGAAGAAAAGTTTGGAATTTCAGTTTTTCTTGTCAAAGGGGATCTTGTCCTGCCCCAAACCGTCGACGCAATCTTCGATTGCGTGCAAAAGAAATTTGGAAACAAGCTCAATGCCCTCGTGCACAATGCTGGTGCTGCCGTTGGAGTGACGGCGGAGAGTGACGCCGCGAAGAAGGTCGCAGCGAGTTACAAGACGACGATCGGCTCCGGCGAGTTTGAGGATTTCGCAACCTACGACTACTTTCAGGATATTTACCCCAAGTGCTTCATCCGGACGGTGGAAAAAGCAATTAAAATCATGGAAGATGGTAAGGGGTACATTTTGGCTGTGTCCACTTACGGCTGTAACTGCACCCAGACAGTTAAACCAGGGTATGCTATTACCGCCCAAGCTAAGGGAGGTATGGAATTGTTGGTAAGTTAGTGGCTTTTTTAAAAAGTACCTTAAAAGGTACTTTTTGTTGTAGGTTAGCCAAGATAACAAAATCTATGGCCGAATCTGTGGCCCATATGTTGTAGACAACAATGGCAAAAACTTCTCCTTTCGGACTCAGTGTACTACAAGTGACGCAGTAAAAACTAAGAATAAAAATAATAAAAAAACAAAAACAAAAACACCACAGAATTCAGGGTCATTTGTCTGATAACCTGCAATCAAACGTTTTTAGCTAGAGGAAGAGCTAGAGGGAGGACCAGATCGCTTCAGGTTATTTCTATGAGTACGTATTGTGGGCAGAAACGTTTCCTATTTGTTAACAGAAGTATCTGTAGTTACTTGACAGTTCCGTCAACCTTTCCACCCAAGGAATAGACCGATGCCATTTATTAGCTCATTCGTGTTCTTTTTTCGCATCTTTCTTGTAGAATTATTCTACCCGGCGGTCGAGAAGATATTACTTTTAAAGCATATATTGTCAGAAGAACAGCGAATGAAATTAAAGTAAGTCTTGTGTCTGGGAGAGACGAAACACTCAAGAAACACTTAAGAAACTTTAACCTGCTGAGTCACTGATATCTTTGTTTTTCGTTTGATACAATCACAGTATGGCGCGTTTTTAGTGTCAAAATTCAAAACCTCGTTTCAAACATGCTATTTTTCTATTCAAATATTCGATCCTGTAATTAAAACCTAGGGCTCTTCAATTCAAATATGGTATCCTTCTCTTTCGATTTCCAATTCGTAAATTAAACTTCTTGTTTAACAATTCAGATACGCTATTTGGTGTCTGAAACATCCATGGTTTCAATTCAAAGCAACATTTCTTCAATTCAGTTATGCTCTTTTTCTACTCAAACGTGCAGTCCTTCGTTTCAAAAATGGTTTTCTGCTAGCCAAACATCCAGTCGTCTAATTCAAACCTGCTATCGAGCAATTCAAATTTCCAATCTCGCAATTCAAAATAGTCAGTTTCGCGAGTAAAAATGCTATCCTTCTATTCCAATATACAATTCTTCACCGCAAATCTACAATTCGTCAATTCAAATACACTATACCACAGTTCAAACAAGCTTTTGTCGACAGAAACATGCAATCCTTCGTTTTGAAACTACCGTTCTACAATTCAAACACTCTACTCTTCAATTCAAACCGACAATTCTTCTATTCCAACGCGTAATCTTTCAAGTCAGACCTGCTTTTCGACTATGGAGACATCCGGTCGTTTAATTTGATAACCCTGTTCATCACTTCAAATACTCCAACTCGTTTTCCAAACATTCAATTATTCAATGCGAACGTGACATTTGACACTCGTCATTTCAAACACGCAATCCTTCAATTCAAACACTCAAACTTTCATCGCAAACACGCTGTCCTTCGTCGTCGCCTGGAACCTAGCCCGGCCACGCATGCGTAGTAGGAAGACAAATTCGCGGCAGAAGCTGAGCTGAAGGCGGGAATCGGCGCGAAGGTAAGTTGTACTTTTCGCACACGGCTTCTATTCTGTGCTCTAGAATTAGCTCTGTATCATCTTGATTTCTTTTCTCAGCTATGTCTGTCGCAAAATGTAAGGAATTACTGGACGAAGTAGCCAAATTATGTGCTCAAACTTCTCGTCAAATATACTACTCCTCAAACGCCGGCTGTCACGAACAGAAATACACCTACTCCTCAAACGCCGGCTGTCACGAACAGAAATACACCTTCTGTTTCATCTGCCACTGACTCGTCAACTTCTGTTGCACTTGGATTCCAAGAACACCGTAGATTATTCGGGTTTAACCCTACGGCCTGTCAGACGACAAGCAAAAGACGAAAAAGAAGAATGGTGGAACGTCGAAAAAGGTGAAACGACCCACATGGACCAGGACTTTCATGTGCCTGGGGAATACAAGGGAATAAAGAATGCCAACCCCCAAAGAGTACCGAGAGCTCAAAGCTGCTGATCTGGGTGAAAAAAGATTAACATTCTTCGCTGACAGATAATAAATTGAAAGACGCCTTCCCCAAACTGGAGACAGCAGGAGGCTATACACTGCTGTGCGGGAGTCACACTCGAATGCTTGAAGTTATCAATCCTCCTTACAATATACCGAGACTTAAAGAACATTTTGTCGGTCAGGGAAAGCTGTTCATTAAACCCCTGCAAAAGGATCTGGACATTATCCCGACTGGCACCTCTTGGGAGGATGAAGAGGTGAGATGATTTAAAAGCAGGAATGTATAACCTGCATTTCCTTGCTTTTTATTTAAGCCTAATAATAATAATAATAATATTAATAATAATAATAATGATAATAATATGATAATAATACAGTATACACCTGTCAGATACATAAACCCAAGTAGTGTGTTTTGAAATACCTACTTTTTTCTAAAATCATAATACATGTATTATTTTGACAGATCTTATTCAATGTATATGTGGCTTTTGGCTCCTTTGAATGTTTAATTTTTCATTTACTGGGTAATTTAATTTATTACAATTTAATGGTAAAGATAGCATGGAAAATACAATCAATATTTTACTATAATGGACACTGATAAAAGAAAAAAAAGGGGGGGGGGGGGGGGAAGTTCTAAAACAGCTTAACTGAATTGAATTTTTCTTGAAATTAAGTAATCTCCTACTCCCTTTTTTAAAACCGGAGATGCTAGAAGCTGTGAAAGATTTCCACGTCTGTAAAACAAAACGGCACTGAAAAATTTATTTCTGAAATAAACATGATGTTTCGGCCAATTATATGCATAGTATACACAGGACCACTACACATCTATGCTGAACTTAAAATATTACACATCAAATTTTAATAATAATATTGTACATGATACATGCCATACCACTGAGTTTTTACTTCTTTATGCCCACATATAAACCCATTGCATACAGTGTTATCTACATGTAGTTTTTTTTAAATAAGTGGAGCTGTTATTATCGATGACCAATACACGTGTGTGTGTGTGTGTGTGTGTGTGTGTGTGTGTGTGTGTGTGTGTGTGTGTGTATTTCAGGAAGATGACCTGGTAGAAGTTTGTATGAAATGCAACAAGTTGTTTTACTTGTCAGAATTAGCTGACCATGTGGAGAACTGCAGGTGAATCAAGCACTATTGAAAAAGTTACTCGTTCTTTATGCAATAATTATTGTCAATCACTGGCCATTCATTATGATCATGCATGCATTTTTAAAGCTTAACATTTTTATAGAAAACCAAAGCTTTCATTTGCCTTATTTTCATTACATCACACACTTCTTTTAGATACATTGAAAATAAATCAATGTACATGTAAAGACAAGACTTTAATCGGCAAGCTTAATGGAAATTGGAACTGTGACTTTGTCTATGATAACTGAACTTTTGAGCACAAGTTGCAGACATAAACAATATAATATCTTGCTTAATTAAGGGTGTTGTTGTGAATGTCTTTTGTTAATTGTTTTATTCATCTTTAAAAAATGCAGACTTTGCCAAAGATCTGTTCCACCAGCTTTTATACTCTCCAGGGAAGGTTGTACTCTCCAAAATGTTTGTTTTGGGGTGTGTGGCCCAAACCTTGAAACTGGCCTTACCCTATCCCAGACAGTAATATGTGAGTTAAAAAATGTGAAAAAATGAGGAAGGGCTTATTTGCTTTTAATACATTATTTTATCTTAGCAAAGAACATGGCAAAAATTCACCAGAGGAAGATTCCAATATGTATGTTGAAACTCCAAGCAGTCCACAGTTATTGGTTCCTGGTATACTGCGTACTGAATGCCTGATGTGTCCCACTGATGCAAATGTAAATGTCTCTCAAAGTTCTGAAAGTACATCCATTACTCCGCCGGCCATAGTGAACAGTTCACTTACATGTAATGATGACCAAGCAGGAGATGAGGAATTGGAAAGAGACTCAGTAACACATGAACCTACATATAGCATATCAAATAACATTGAACGGTTTCACGTCTCCCAAATAAATAACTGTTGTATCTGTTTTTGATGTATACACTGTACAGCTACTGTCGGCTATAATGGAGAAGATGATTTATCTTCTATTCTAGCATTAACCTTTGTACTAAAGCAACTGTTTTTAAGTATAAGTCAATCCCATAACTGTCACTTTCTTGAAGTGGATTAATTTCCGCGGCAAGCAACTGTGTCTTGTGTTGATCCACTGTAAGAGTGGGTGGTACTTCAACAACCTCTCCATCAGACCTCAGTGGCCCATCGTGTTCTTCATTAGGTAAAGGTCCTCTCCAATCTATACCATACCCCTGAAAATTTTCCTGTTGACAGAATTCAATTTTCCAGTGGGGGACATTTCAACTGAAAATCAATGGTAGAGTAGTGGCTTACCCCAAACATTTCTTCCGACACAGTAGTGCACGATGCTGCACTCTGCTGCATCCCCCAAATCCAAAGCTGTCTAGGGGTTCTATTGTGGGCGGATGAAAGGCCGTGGTTGATCCATCCGTTCACAAAATCATCCACTGAGCTGCGCATTAACACGGGGCAAAAATATGTAATGCAGGGAAAACATGTGTACTTCATCACTCACATCCAAGACTCTGTTCTCTTCCATATGGCAGAAAAGTTGGTAAAAGGTTGCGGTCTTTTGAAAATAAAGATCCCGCCATAGTCGCTCAATTCGCTAGTTGTGAACGCTTTTTCCAGCGATCATGCTACCCCTTCCGGGACCACGCCTGGGATGGGTCAACATAAATAGGGAGACGTCCACGTTCTCCCCACCCTTGTCCGAACGTACTCGTGACGGCAATCCATATTGGCGAACTGCTTCAAGGAAGTGAGACAGAACAGTTGAGGCAAAGTTGTTAGCGGAACAGCGAAGAAATACTGGAATGCGCGAATATCCGTCGATTCCGCCATGAATCACCATTCTCCATCTATAAGACAAATAGTTTTCGAGAAATTAGCATTGACTCGACTTTTTTTGCCCCCAACATATGGCTTATCTAAACCGTTCCCCGTAGTAATTAGTTAATAATATAAAACACTCATGAAAAACATAAACATTGTCAGGCATACATGGATATAATACTGGGTTACATCTTGGACCAAACGGTTTCCAGTCGTTGCACGAATATGGAGCTGAATGTATGTCCGCTATAACGCTGAGCAGCAGTAAAACATGCCAGGTAGGAGAGGTCACCTGATTACAGTTGTGATGTGTCTATTGATTTCATACCTTATCAGCTTGTGGTTACCGTCAATGTGCCACAGTGCATTTGGGCCACTGACTGAGTAAGCTCGTCGTCGTACAGTGGTCATCCACGGAGTAACGGTTCCCTCTGGATCTTCTTTTTGCATCGTTTGACGCACCCTAAGCTGAGATACCCGATATCCTCTTGCACGAAGGTGACCTAACATCATCCTGTAACCACTTCTAGGATTCTCTTTCTTGATGTCCCGAATAAGTTCACAGAGATTCTCATCAGTTATGTCTGAAAATGGTCTGGATGTGTCAATACTGTACTCGATCATACGGCGCCTGACCGTGCTGAGGGACACTCCGGTAGTGTACCCATTTCCACTGCGTTAAACCCGTTTGCAATAAGGTATTCCAACTGTTCCTGGGAAATAACGAACTTTGGCCTTCCACAATTTCCACTGTAGTATTTACTCAAACGAACGTTCGACCACTTTTCTTTTTCTGAATCTTGAGCACGAATAATGGTGGAAACTTCTCGTAGTTTAGGAATAATTTCGTTGAAAACGTTGTCGCAACCCATAGGAGACAAGCGAACTGCATCTGATGTTCATAGAGCATTTCTGACTGATAACGTAAATAGTCCAGTGTTTCTGATGTTAAATTTCCCGCTTGTGCAAGTCTTGTCAACTCATTTTTCAACGATACAGTTCGCCCGAGAAGGTGCTCTGTAACTGTTGCAGCCATTTTCACCATAGGAACGATCATAGGAACTCATTGAAATTCCCGCCTTTTTCTCGCCTTTCTTCCTACTACGCATGCGTGGCCGGGCTAGGTTCCAGGCGACGACGAAGGACAGCGTGTTTGCGATGAAAGTTTGAGTGTTTGAATTGAAGGATTGCGTGTTTGAAATGACGAGTGTCAAATGTCACGTTCGCATTGAATAATTGAATGTTTGGAAAACGAGTTGGAGTATTTGAAGTGATGAACAGGGTTATCAAATTAAACGACCGGATGTCTCCATAGTCGAAAAGCAGGTCTGACTTGAAAGATTACGCGTTGGAATAGAAGAATTGTCGGTTTGAATTGAAGAGTAGAGTGTTTGAATTGCAGAACGGTAGTTTCAAAACGAAGGATTGCATGTTTCTGTCGACAAAAGCTTGTTTGAACTGTGGAATAGTGTATTTGAATTGATGAATTGTAGATTTGCGGTGAAGAATTGTATATTGGAATAGAAGGATAGCATTTTTACTCGCGAAACTGACTATTTTGAATTGCGAGATTGGAAATTTGAATTGCTCGATAGCAGGTTTGAATTAGACGACTGGATGTTTGGCTAGCAGAAAACCATTTTTGAAACGAAGGACTGCACGTTTGAGTAGAAAAAGAGCATAACTGAATTGAAGAAATGTTGCTTTGAATTGAAACCATGGATGTTTCAGACACCAAATAGCGTATCGGAATTGTTAAACAAGAAGTTTAATTTACGAATTGGAAATCGAAAGAGAAGGATACCATATTTGAATTGAAGAGCCCTAGGTTTTAATTACAGGATCGAATATTTGAATAGAAAAATAGCATGTTTGAAACGAGGTTTTGAATTTTGACACTAAAAACGCGCCATATCACAGCAGCGTATGTCATGTGCTCTTTATCAGCTCCCTCGTGCGCTCGTGCAAACGGCTTGCGCTTGATATTTGATTGTTCAGCAAAATACCTTATTTTTACCTAGCGTGCTCGGGCCGTCTTAATTCCCGCGTAATAATTTGCATTTTTCTCATCTTCCCTTAAAACACTCTCCCCCGCCCCTTTTCTCCTTCTTTATAAACACTCTAAAAATCACCCAAAATTTTTGAGGTATTTCTGGGGTTATGCACTACCCAACTATGATGGCTTTATTGGATTGCATGTAATCTCGAGAAGATAATAAGGAGAAAAGGTCAAAAGGTGACAAAAACGTAGCATTCAGGTGTAACTCCCCCTGAAATCCCTTACATTGCGGTAATTCTATGTAAACGTGCATGCAAATCAGTTTGTGACGTCTAACCTTAAGGAATAGACCCAGCATGCCCATTTATACTTGCTCGGTCGTGGGACAGATGATGGCTAGATTTCGTGACTTTTAAAGCCTACAAAAAGTCAATATTTGATTTAAAAATGCGCCAAAAAGGCGCAATGCGTTTGGAATAGATGCAAAGATTTATTTAAGCGAAACAAATTTATTGGGGTTAGGTGCACTTAAATATTCCTTGTAGAATTGGCGACAAGACAAACACTTCGGTATTCCCATACATTTCTTTGTATGAACGATCGCACAGTTAGTGTGGAGAAATATTCAAGAACTATCTTGTATAGTAATGTATAATAGCGTCCTTGAAGCAAAGTTCTACTCTAACAATGTCACAATAGCAAAACCAATCCAAACTGAAGTAGCTTACGAAACAGATCAGACGCTATTTGTCGGAAATCTGACTTGGTTTCATCGAGATGATAAAACGAAATTGCATATATATAAAAAGACTTACAAATCCCGGCAAGGAGCTCAACGTCCCTTCTTTAAAAAACCCTAGGTATAAAAAAAAAAACGTATCATGAAAATAGCTTCCAGAAAATGACAAGACTTGGAAAGGGTCGCCAAGTTAGAGTTCCTTTTTAGGGCACTCTTATGGCGTACGCCATGAGCAGTGTAAGACTGTAAACAAATTAACATAACCAGTATTCCCAGATTATCTTCAGAATTATTGAGACGGCAATTCAAAACGTTTTTTTTATACAAACCTTTATTACAATATAACATTATATGTAGACATTACAGTAGAAACGTTGCTTACAAAAACGTTAATTAATACAGCCATGGATCTTACAGCACTAACGCTACTTATCTAAACGAAAACATCTTTTATTAAATACATACAAGACAATACATGAATATGAACATACATAAAAACAGAAAGACAGGCCAGACATACCAATACGAAAAAAACAACGGAACTAAGAAGAAAATTACACTGCTTTCTAGTTGATGATGGTGCGTGACATAGGAGGACCAAACTAAATGAAGAGTGTCGAAAAGCTAAGGAAATTTTCAAGCTTAGGAGCTTTACTTTGTGTCTTACAGATCCATATAAAATATCTGGCAAGTAGGAAGTAGAGGTATATTTGTTTGTGAAAAAGATTCGGCCGGAGGCCTAAAGCAATTGCTGCGTCAAGGTTAATATTCTCTAAAATCGTTGTGTTGTCAAGGTTATCTGTAATCCAGCCTTTAAAATCTCTCCAAAAAGAGGAGGTTACACTGCAGGACCAAAATAAATGAATTAGACTCTCAATTTCAAGTTCACAAAAGGTACAAGTATCGCTTTGCTTGAGTCCTATTTTCTTAAGAAAATCATTTGTAGCTAACCTTCGATGAAAACGTTTAAACTGGAAAGTGATTAATTTGGTTAATTTAATGTATTTGAATGGGGCTTGGTAAACAAATTTTCCAATCAAAGTCTTCACGAGTTTTCAGATGGCAGTCCAGCACCCATTTTTCTTGACTTTGAGCTGGGCGTTGTTGTTTCACAGTAATCATTTTTTTGTATACTATTCTATTAGGCTTTTTGGCCTTTAATAAACTTTCAACGAAGCTTTGATAATTGCCGTCCCTTATATGCATACTAACTTTACATCTCTCCCTGAGAGATTTTAAAGAAGAAATCAAACCATTGAAACTGAGAAAGTTTGTTTTAATATTGTATCGTTCAGTGAATTCATAAAAAGAAAGGAAAGTGTTTGCATCCTTCATTAGATGTGAAACCTTTGAAATACCTTTAACAAACCATTCTTTATAGTACACTGGCCTGTTTTCAATTCTTATTAGAGAATTATGCCACAAGCTCATTGAGAGGAAGTGTTCAAAAGAATTTAGGTTATCTTCATAGCTGGTCTCAGACCAAATTTGCAAAATTTCTTTAATAAAGACATCCGATAATCCTTTAATTTTGGGTAAATCTTCTTTTTTAAGATTACCTTTGAAAACAGCAGTACCACCGTAATTTTTTAACTCGTCGTCAAAAAAAAGTTTCCATTTACCTAAGTTTGTCTCGTCAAGATATTTAATGACCCACATGGTTTTAAGTGCTTTATTAAAAGATTGTATGTCTATCATTCTTAGGCCTCCTTGAGAGTCATCCCCTATCATTATGTCCCGTTTAATCTTGTCGCCCTTTCCATTCCATAATTCATTTAAAATATAGTGCTCTGTTAGCAAGGGCGACAGGATATAAACAAGTTGAGAGGCAACCAGGCTCTTTAAAACCGTTATTTTCCCCATTAAGCTTAGTCGTCGGTTCTCCCAGCAGCTTAGGCAGTTGGTTATTTTAACCTGCTTTTCAGAAAAGTTTACACCCGTGACTTCTGGGTTGGTTGAAAACCAGACACCTAAAGCTTTTACTTTTTTCTTAACCCATTTAAAATCTTTTTCTGGACAGAGAATGACCCACTCCCTTTTGTTAGCTCCTATCCAGAGGACCTCTGTTTTCTTGTCATTTAATTTTAAACCTGAAATTTTCCTGAAATCATCCAGAACCTGCAAAGAGGACGTGAAAGCTTCATTTGAACCATCTAAGATAAGAGTAGTATCATCCGCATATTGGCTGATTTTAATTTCTTGTCCAAAAACCTTAATTCCTTTTATGTCTGGACAGGTCCTTACTTTTTCAGCTAAAATCTCTACGCAAAGGATAAAAAGATACGGTGATAAGGGACATCCCTGCCTGACTCCTCTTTCTAGTTTGAAGAAGTTTGAAGACCAGCCATTGTTTAAGACGCAGCTTTCAGAGTTATTGTAAAAAGTATTAACGCAGTTCACCAAAGAAGGGCCAAAATTGAAATGTTGAAGCGTTTTGTGAATGAAGGCCCATTCCACTGTGTCGAAAGCTTTTTCAAAATCTAAAAAGAGTAGTAAACCTGGAATATTTTTGGTCGCTGCAAACTTTATGACGCCATCAATTAGCCTGATATTCTCTCCAATAAATCTTCCCTTCATAAATCCATTTTGATCGTTATTTATCAGCTTCGGAAGAGCTTTTTTAACCCTGTTTGCAATTGCTTTAGCTGCTATCTTATAGTCACAATTAAGTAAAGTAATGGGACGCCAATTTTTTACCTGGTTGAGTTCTGCATCCTTTTTAGGTATTAATTTGATTATTCCTCTCCTTTGCGACATTGAAAGTTGTCCTTTCTCAAAGCCATAGTTAATTGCCTCCAGTAAGTCGTCAGCAATGTCTCGCCATAAGACTTTATAAAATTCTGCAGGAATACCATCTGTTCCAGGTGATTTGTCAGGGGCCATAGATTTCAATGACTCCAGGCATTCTGGTTTAGTCAGTGGACCTTCACTTTTTTCCTTTTCGTCTGGGTCTAAAGTTTTGTCCTTAAGGTCGCCGAAGAAATTGCCGTCCGTCTGAAGGTGCCGAGTGTCAATAGTTGATTTATAGAGGTTTTTATAAAACTTTTCACATTCACTTAAAATCTCTTTGTCCTTCGTTACAAACACATTTTCTCCAAGTTTTAATTGGCTTATTACTCCATTCCTGCAATGTCTTTTCTCAAGATTTAGGAAATATTTTGTGTTTTTTCCCCTTCATTATGCCATCTGCTCTTAGCTCGCAAGATTGCACCTTTAGTTTTATGCTCAATTATTTTCTCTAATTCAGCTTTTTTGACCTCCAGTTCCCTGAAAGCCTGCATCTTTTCTTGATTTTCAGAGCTATTTGTCTCTATTATATTTTGTAGTATGTTAATATTCTTCTCTAGTTCTTCTTCCGTTCTTGTCATACATTTCTTTTTATTGGCTGCATACTTTAAAGATTGTTCCTGGATTTTCAGTTTAATTACCTCCCACAGCAGGGCAGGGTTCACATTGTTGTCGTGCTTGTATTCGTCATGCACATTTTTAATTACCGATCGAATTTGATTGACATAGTCAATTTCGGAAAGAAAAGAAGTGTTCAATTTCCAATAGCCAGGTCCCCGCTCATTTGAATGGAGTGCTATATTGATTACTATCATAGAGTGGTCTGTTTTAAAACCCATTGTAATGTCAGCTCCTATTACATAACACATTAAGCTTTGACTTACTAGAAAAAAATCTAGTGTGCAGTGAATTTCCGGGTTTTTTTGGCGCCATGTGTATCGCAGAATATCGGGATTTAAAACCCACCACCCGTCAATAAGATTTAGTTCATCAATAAATTTTTCTAAGGTTTTGACTGAATTGGTGTGTGTTTTGTAGCGGCCACCTTTCTTATCTTTATTTAGATCTAGGACAAGATTGAAGTCGCCGCCTATTATTAAATGATCGCATTGAAAACCATCTACGTGGACAAAGAAATCTTGAAAGAATCTAGGTTCGTCATTGTTGGGAGCATATAAGTTTGCCAAGGTGATACATTTATCTTCAGTTTTGATGTCGCAAATAATGAATCTGCCGTTTGTGTCCGAGTTGATCCGCAAAATTTCAAATGAGAAGTTGTTGTTAAACAGGATAGCAGTACCACCCCTAGCGCTGGAGAGGCAGCTAAAAATTGATTTGTAACCCCATTCTGATGACCAGATATTGTATTGGTACTGCAGTGCACCTCTTGAAGAAGGTAAATATGAAAATTTTTTGCTCTTAGCCAGTTAAATGTTTCTCTTCGCTTCAGTTTGTCTCCCATACCGCAAACATTAAGTGAACTTATTTTAATATTCATTTTCGGAATAGTACAGGTTTTTTGATTTTATTTTTGGGAGCAGTGTAACAAAATACTAGCTGAATGGCTTGTCTGTCAACAAAAACAGGATTAAACATACCCCTAACAAAAGGAGTCACTAAGGAACAAAAAAAATTACCATAAGACACATTAAAATAAGCTATTCCAGGTATGTTAAGTCCCAGCAGGATTGTGTTTGAAAGGGTTCGTTAGCCTTTTTGTAAAAATTTGCATATCATGCAATTCTTAATTCTTTGATGTCTTAACAAAAGGGAAAAAAGAGAAATGTTGACTTAATATAAATATCTATATTATTTTAAATATTCCGGAATATGGTTGTGGTCGTATCTTTCGTTATTGATGATGAGAAAACGCCCAACAACTTTTGCATCTGGAAGTCCAGCGCTATCTCTTGCCTTCATCATGGCTTTAATTAAAGTTTTTCTCTAGTTGTATCGCTCTCGCAAAGTCCTCAGTTATGTAAGCATCGGGGTAGTTTACCGAATTTTTAATCTTACCCGCAGTTTTGCCATATTAAATCTCTATCACGACGACTAATGAAACGTGCAATGATAGCTCTGCATCTGCCCTCCTGCTTTACACCCACTCTGTGTACAGCGTGGAACTTTATGTCCGAGGTATCGATATCCATTTCGTTCTGAATAACTCTGTGTATTAAAATCTTGCAATCTTCTTTCTCAATCTCCGTTATGTTGTTGAACCTCAGATTCTCCCGCCTCGTATACTGTTCCAGCTTGATATTGTTCTCTGCTTCAGCCTTCAGTCTGTTTTCTAAGACTTCAATTTTTTTGTTCAAAACGTCCAACCCAGTCTTTATTTCCTTTGAATTGTTTTCCGTCTTCTCCTTTAAAGTGTCCACGTCGTTTTGAGTGAAGGTTATGCTTTGCTCAAGAGCTTTAAGTTGGGCCTTCATCGCTTCGGTTTCGTTTTTAAAGTCCTCGCGTAGTCTGGCCACTTCCTCACGTAAACTAGCGAAGCCGTCCTCCATAGTCTTTTTTAAGGAGTCGATGGAGTCTTTAAGATCAGTCGCCATGGCTTCTTCTTCGTTAGCTGACGAGCTCGATCCCTTTTTTTTTTCGCTTATTTCCCATACAAAGAAAATCGTTTTAACACTAAAAAGTTAAAACATTCGATCGAAGAAGTGTTAAGACGACATTTGCAATATCTCAGGATCAGAAAACTAGGCATAGAAACCCATTGCGTGCCGACAGTTAGAAAGCACGTCCGTACGCCATGCTGCCAGTCCCAGTCCCCCCTACAATTCAAAACTGACAACAAAACGTAAATATGTTTTATAAAATTTTGGGAATTCTTCATTGTGTTTCGGGCTACTGTCGGCAAATTTAAATCGTCTTCAAAGTGTTTCAAAAGCACACACTTATCTTAATGGTGTGTACTAACTTAAAAGAGGAGTTTCTTTGTGCTCTCAGTCAAAGTTTTAGAATTTAATGACGAACATCACATAATAATAACAATGTCAATAACAATAACAATAACAATAACAATATCAATATCAATATCAATAACAATAACAATAACAATAACAATAACAATAATAAAAATGATAATGATAATGATAATACCAAGGCTTCGTAGCAGCACAAAGTAAGATATGGCCTTGACTGTTTGATAAACCACACGATGTGTTTAAAGTTCATTTTTTAATGAAGACATGTTTCGGATGAGACCGTTGTACAGTGCGGAATAAAATTAAAATGAGCAATAAATAGTTAACAAGTTGAGATATTAACAAAAATAAATAAGGGCTCGTTTATATGGTCTCGGGTACCCGAGACAACCCTCTTCCCCGAGACAACTTTACTAAGTGTTTATATGAGAATTGCGTGACCAAGACAAAGTTGACCCTACTTAGTTATTGAAAGCACGTCTCAAATTTACAAATCCTCATTTGCCCTTCTTTCTTTGTATTTGGTCGCTCTTTGATTGAATATCGTCAATATTGATTGAACATTTCCTTCCTAGGTTCATTTTTGCTTCGATACTTCTTTTTAGAAAAGGACCAGTGAGCCATCAGCCAATTCGAAGTTTATAACGTGTCACATAATTTAGCTTCGTACTTAGCTCCGAATCAGTTGCTTCCCCGCCCTATCTGATCACTGTGGGTAATGCTGGCTTTTAAAATGTAATTCCTTGAAGTAAAGTTGCGTTTTTTAGCTCAAAAATTGGACCGAAATAACTTTTTTTCGCATACGCGCATATTTAATGTTCAGCCGTCTCGTCCCGAGTAGGCGACACAAAGTGTTTACATGAGAAAAAGTTGTCCCGCCTGCCAGGGCTACCCTACCTGCCGAGGCGAGACAACTCGCCTACCCGTGTAAACGGTTGGTAGAACTTTTCAAAGAAATAAGTGGAAAAATAGCTCGCCCAGAGTAACTCGGGGGGAGGGTTGTCTCGGGTACCCGAGACCATATAAACAGGCCCTAAGGGTAACGCAACTATTTATATTAAGAAAGGAGACTAATTAATAAGAAAGGGATAAATTAAGGTGTTTGACCTGAGAATTTAAAAACATCGTGTAGTTTATCAAAGCAACAACAACAACAACAACAACAATAATAATAATAATAATAATAATAATAATAATAATAATAATAATAATAAAGAAATGAACACCAGCAACGGATTGTGAATTAAAAATTAATTATCATAAATTTAAGAATTTGTTCATGCTTAGCGTGCGTATATCGAGTTATGGATGCACGCGGGAAGTTTGGAGAGCACGAAAAATGCGTAAGAGTAGCTCGAGGCGCAGCCGAGAGCAACTCTAGGTTTTTGAGTGCTCTCCAAACTTCCCAAGTGCATCCATAACTTGATATACGCACAGCTTAAAGCATGAGCAAATTCTTTTATAACATAGCGACAACTAGGATCTGCGCGAAGAAGCTTTTTATTGTGATAAAGTGCAAAATTCTCACAACGCACGAAAAAAGTAAACAAACGTCCCTATTGGCTAGTAAAAAACATGCCACAATTTATACTTTGGTTTGAGCGACAACAGTTGATCCAATAGACCCATTTGGCTAACTCAGTGTTGTACCCAATTCAAATCTCCTGGGCTTAAGATTCTTTGTGTATTGTATTTGCATTATAATGTAGCATTCATATTTAAATGATATGGAAATACCTGGAACAAAACGTTTTAATCCCAAAGGGTTTGAATTGGGTACAACATTGAGTAAGCCGAATGGGTCTATTAACCAGGTTAACCCATAACTGTGAATGAAAAGCTCAAAATTTACGGGGAAATGAAGAAAATCAAAGCCAAATGAACTCAAGTGTCACTTAAAAAATGTTTTAAAAGACAAAGACCTGACGTTATCAAGGATTCTGATTGTTGAAAATAATGTTTATGCTGCCGTGCACGGTGTAATTGGAGAAGACAGACAGCAGGAAACTTGCAGCTTTCTCCTGAGCAACCACCACACTGTTATTTTGACGAAAAGTTATGGCTGCAGCAGAAGACTCAGGTTTGCTGCTAACATTGCCAGTGTTAAAGCTTTTTGATTGGCCATAACTGCAGTTGCGTAGCTTTGAAGTGGATGGTCGTGTATTGTAATGTGCAAGGTAAATTCCCAATTTTAAAATGGTCTGAAAGGCTCTCTCTTGGGCGTCACCCCACTCAACTTTAGTTGGTTGACCTTTACGCGTCAGATCAGATAGAGGTGCTGCGATAACAGCAAAATTGGGGATGAAATCTCTGTAGTATCCCGCTAAACCAATAAATGAACGGACTTGCTTCTTGGTACTTGGTCTTGGCGCATTCTTAAACTTCTCGACGTTGTCCTCGTGTAGACCAAGCAGTCCTTCCTCCAGGCGATGACCTAAGAAATCAACACCACCGACTCCAAAAATACACTTAGTGGGTCTTATGGTCATTCCGGCTTTTAATAAGTGCGCAAACAGCTCACGAAGTGCCTTGATATGTTCCTCCCAGGTGTAGGTATGGACCAATATATCATCCCAGTAGAAGTCCACATTATCCAGATCTTCTATCAGTTTCTTCATAGCCCGCTTTAGGGTTGCTGCTGAGTTCATCATTCCAAAAGGCATCGTTAGGAACTCGTACGATCCATCAGGTGTCACAAATGCCGTCTTCGGTATATCCTCTTCAGGAATTGTAATCTGCCAGTACCCTTTACTGAGATCAATCTTTGTAAAGAACTTATCACCACTCAGCTTCTGGAACAGGTGTTCAGCGGTCGGCATAGGTTCAGGATCAATCACAGTCAACTTTTTCAATTTTCTATAGTCGACACAGACCCGATTCGTGTTGTCCTTTTTCTTCACCACCACAACAGGAGACGCACAGGGCGAACTGGACTCTCTAATAACTCCCATCTGGGTCATATCAGCAATATCCTTCTTCAGTGACTCTCTCATGCTATAAGGTACTGGATATGGTCTTGAGCGAACTGGCTCATCTGAAGTAAGTTTGATGTGATGCTGGGCGAGGTCTGTGGTACCAGGTACTTCAGTAAACAAACTTGAAAAATGCTCAGCTAGGTCCATGAACTCGGAGCCCTGATCGTCTGAAAGGTTTGATCCAGTTGTAACATCCCGAACAGACTCCTTGGCAACATATCCACCTATCTCTAAGAAATCGGCGTTATCTTCTTCTGCTTCTTCTTCTTTAATTTCACGTTGGGCATCCTCCTTCCTAAGAGTATTTTCTTCTATCACGGCTACTGCTCTTTCTGATGTAACCTCTTCTCTTTCAAAAGACTTCTTAAGTAAGTTCGCGTGGTAAACTTTCTCTTTTCCTTTCACTCTAACTTTGTAGTCGTTAAGGCCAACTACTGCGCTCACTTCAAAAGGACCCTTCCACTGCATGAGCAACTCTTTATGATCAGTTGGTAGTAAAACAAGGACTTTTTCTCCTGGCCGAAATTTTCTGACGCTGGTCCTGCGATCATAGTAGTGCTTTCCTTTCTCTTGAGCCTTCTGCAACTGACTATGAGCAAGTTTAAGGGTTTCCTCAAACTTCTCACGCAACTTAAAAACGTACTGGTAGCTGTTCTTCACTTCCGGTTCCTCTACTTCTTTTGTCCAAAGTTCCTTGAGAATAGTTATTGGACCTCTAACAGATCTTCCATACAACAGCTCAAACGGCGAAAAACCAGTGGACTCTTGGGGAACCGCGCGATAAGCAAACAAAAGGGGGTTGATGTAGCGATGCCACTGTTGGTTGTTCGCTACACAGTCTCTTCAACATGAGTTTCATAGTTCCATTGAACTTCTCTGTTAAACCATTACACATGGGATGGTAGGGGGTGGTTGTAGTCTGCTTGATGCAAAGCAGTCGTGTCACTTCCCTCATGCAATCAGAGACGAACTGTGTGCCAAGATCACTTAGTATTTCTTCAGGTACTCCCAAACGACTAAAGATGTTTACTAATGCCTCCGCAACGGTTTCCGTATCAATATTCTTTAAAGGTACAGCTTCAGGATAGCGAGTAGCAAAATCAACTACTGTTAAAATGTACCAGTGTCCTTCTTCACTTGGGGGACTGATGGGTCCGACCGGGTCAATGGCTACTCTTTTAAATGGCTTATCAATTAAAGGCATCTTCTGTAGTGGTACCTTCGGAACAGGTCCCTTGTTCACGGTTTTCTGGCAAACATCACAGGACTTTTGCAAAAGCGTGTTACATCACCTTGAATTCCAGGCCAATAAAAAGCGCTCTGAATGTTGTCAGTCGTCTTCTTGATACCCAAATGACCTCCCATTAAAGATCCATCGGGGTCTCAGTTGCACAGGAACCATAACTTGCTTCACGGGCTTACCACCATTCACGAAGGGATGTTTATAGATGCGGTACAATATTCCACATCTTTCTTCAAACGAAATGTCCGCCTGACCCTTCACTAGTACATCATTTCGGTCCCAATACTTGCGCAAACTCTCATCTTCACACTGAATCTATTTAAGCTTCTCTTTATCTACGATAGGGCTCTCACGGCTACTCGGTACTTTTAAAGGATTTACTCCACCTTCTTTCTCGACTTGGCTCATTGTAGTCACAGCGCATACTTCTTGCCAAGTTGAGTCTGGGTCTTCAGCAGGTCATGCTCCAGGAACATTACCAATGATTAGATCATAAATTTTATCAGGGAGACATTGTGCTTCCACTTCACCCTTGAGGTAAGGTGTGTCAACAGAAATTCTTGCAATGGGTACCTTTCTTGCCGTATTGTCGATTAGCAACACGACGTTGAAATCACCAGTAAACTGATCCTCGGACACAAGATCCTTCTTAACTACTATTCCACTGCAGCCAGTATCTCTCAGGACATCGACAGTCTTATTTCCAATTCTACCCTTCACAACAGGCATTTTGCTTCTAACTCCGGTCAAGGGTTCAACAAAGGCACTGCTCAATAGCCGAATCTTCTTACCACATGCTAGCAACAGCTGATCATCTTTAATACAGGACTTGACCTCTTCTTCTGTAGGGCTGAACTAAACAACCGGTACTCACTTGATTACGTTGCTCAGGAACACCATCCTTGTTCTGACCTTCAGGCTTTCGTCTAGCTGATCGACAGTATCTGGATTCATGCCCTAGCTTACCGCACACATAACACTTCTTGACCTGAGACGGGCAGTTGACAGCCTTGTGTCCATGAGCGTAACATTTGAAGCACACCACTGTTGCTGAATCATTTTGTTGATTCTTTACATCATCCTTCTGAGACGGTACTACAGGCTTTTTACTTGCGGGGCTAAACAAATGCTTTCCATGGGCCTCCAAGTATTGGTCAGCGATCTTTGCAATCTCAGCTACAGTTTCAGGTTCCCTCTCTCGGAGGTGAATGGCCAAATCTTTAGGACAGGAATCAATAAACTGTTCTTTCACATTTAATTACTTGAGGCCCTCAAAGTTTCGCTCTGTCTTTGAAAGCTCTAGCCACCGTAGCAAGTATCCGGTCGCACAATAAACTGATCAGGACTTTCGTTAACTTCCGGTTTAGATGCTCTGAATTTACGACGATAGCCGTCTTCAGTGAGATCGTATCTCTTCATCAACGCAATCTTGACTCTGTCATAATCGCTAGCTGCTTCCTCAGATAAACGTGAATACACTTCGAGTGCTCTCCCAGACAACAGCACTCCCAGACAACAGCAACTGTTCACTGAAGTGAACAGCACTTCGATGCCCACCCTGTCTTATGCCACTGGGCTGTAGCTGCAAATCTCTCAAACCTTTGCAAGTATGCATCCAAATCATCTTTACCATCGACAAATGCTGGAAGTTTCGGTGATTTAGCTCTGTCATCTCTTTCTGCGGGACGACCATCAGCATTCGTTGCTGCTAACCTAGCAAGTTCTACCTCGTGCTCTCTCCTCGCGGCTTCTGCGGCCTCCTTTTTCCTCAACAGTTCTGCTTCCTGTTGTAATTTCCTAACTTCTCTTTCCTGGCGTCTTGCCTCTCTCTCTTCGTCTTGACGTCTACGTCTTTCTTCTTTCTCTTCCTCCTCACGCTTACGTTTTTGTTCTTTCTCTTCCTGTATGAGCTTCTCGTCTTTTTCGAGTCTCCATTGCTCCTCTTCTAACTTTTGTTGTTCTTGCAATAATTCAAGCAGCTCTTTACCTTCGAGGCCAAACTCTTTACCAAGTTGAATAAATTTATCCATTTTACAGCGTTAAAATTCCACGACTCTTCCACTCGCTAACACTTTTTCCACGCCGCTACTTCTTTCCAAGTGTGATTCTTTCCTGGTTACAGCAGACAACAAACACAGTTCGTGAATTCCTCTCCCAGCGATAGGTCCCCAATGTTACGAATTCGAATGTAGTTAGAGGAATATAGTTTGAAGTCCAGCAGAACGCAGGGATGTCGGAACAGCAACAAGGAAATTTATTCCACAAGGATGTAGTGAGTCTGCTTACAAAACTCACACTTTTACACAACTCACAGCCCTTCCAGGCTTGAGAGTTAAAACACGACCTCTGTCAAACAACTCACTTGAATAAACACGGCCTCTGCCAAATATAAACGCGACCTCCGTCACACTTGAATAAACACGGCCTCACCGCTTGCAAATACTACTCGATCAATCGATAACTCTAAATTAAATCTCTAGCTCGGTGACTAATATACCTTTTACATAAAATTCTAGAACCTTCTTAAACAGGCTAAAATTAGTACCATTACAACATTGACTAAAACTGCTGATTCATGCTGACGTGATGTAAATATAAGCTGAATTAATTTTCGAGTATATTCTAGACATGCAAGAATGTTCCAGACAATCACGCAACGCCTAAAAGCAATTGTTATACATAACAATTGGCTTGCTCGTTTGACGGTTGACGGTAAAAAGATTGATTTTGACGGTTGACGGTTAATACTTTGGCCATTTGACGTTTGACGGTTAACTCCATTGAGACGTTTTTGACGGCTGAAGGTTAAATGTTTGGCCATTTGACGGTTGACGATTGTACGGAAGCTTTGAAGGGACATCTATAAAATTCTTGTGAGTTCGAGTTGTTAAGTACGAGTTCGAGTTGCTAAGTACGAGTTCGAGTTGTTAAATACGAGTTCGAGTTGTTATAAGTACGAGTTCGAGTTGTTAAGTACGAGTTCGAGTTGCTAAGTACGAGTTCGAGTTCTTAAGTACGAGTTCGAGTTGTTAAGTACGAGTTCGAGTTGCTAAGTACGAGTTCGAGTTGTTATAAGTACGAGTTCGAGTTGTTAAGTACGAGTTCGAGTTGCTAAGTACGAGTTCGAGTTGTTAAGTACGAGTTCGAGTTGTTAAGTACGAGTTCGAGTTGCTAAGAACGAGTTCGAGTTGCTAAGTACGAGTTCGAGTTGCTAAGTACGAGTTCGAGTTGTTATAAGTACGAGTTCGAGTTGTTAAGTACGAGTTCGAGTTGCTAAGTACGAGTTCGAGTTGTTAAGTACGAGTTCGAGTTGTTAAGTACGAGTTCGAGTTGCTAAGAACGAGTTCGAGTTGCTAAGTACGAGTTCGAGTTGTTAAGTACGAGTTCGAGTTGTTAAGTACGAGTTCGAGTTGTTAAGTACGAGTTCGAGTTGCTAAGTACGAGTTCGAGTTGTTAAGTACGAGTTCGAGTTGTTAAGTACGAGTTTGAGTTGCTAAGTACGAGTTCGAGTTGCTAAGTACGAGTTCGAGTTGTTAAGTACGAGTTCGAGTTGCTAAGTACGAGTTCGAGTTGTTAAGTACGAGTTCGAGTTGTTGAGTACGAGTTCGAGTTGCTGAGTTCGAGTTCGAGTTGGATCAGCGGTATCAAAGCGAAAGTATCGCGGGAGCAAAATCTGTCTCCAAAATGGCGGAAACGGAGATCAACAACGGTAGAGAAGAGGTAATTTTTAAGAGCCCTTTACTCCTCAAGACGTAATCTTACGTTGAAATACATTGTAAACTATTGCAATATACTCTTTAATCACCTCATGGCCGATATCTTTAGGTGGAAAAGGTTGCAGCGTTTCTCAATAGTATCGGAGTAAAAAAGAATGTTTTGCAGACGTTTCAACGTGAGAAGGAGTGGGTAATAAATACATCTTTTTTCATTGATAGACGGTGGAATGTTTTAGTTTTCCATTTAGTCCCCGACTGGTTAAAGGTTTACTGATAAACAGCAGTAAAAATATTAAAATTGAAGCTCTCCGACGTCTCATTATCAAGGCAAAGTGACTGTTTATAAAACAATACACAGCTGTCCGACGTTTCATGTCCGAAGTTTCACGTTTCATGTACTGATCGCAGAACTTAAAATTACTGCTATCCGACGTTTCGATGATGCTATCATTCACTCTTTCTTTATAATTTCATGTAAATGGCACAGTACAATAAACGTTTCTCTTCTTTTGTGATTATAATAACTTAACGTGCATGGAGTCAGATTGCACGTTCAACGTTGGTTTAAGATCTTCGCCGGATGATTTATATCATCTCGTGAGTTAAAGCAGGACAAACGTCTATTCCACCGTCTATCAATGAAAAAAGATGTGCTCACAGTCTACAGTCACAAGGACTTATCGAGTGAGAAACAGAGCAGTTCGTTCCATTTAATTAAAATAATTTCAATTGAAATATATTTTCTGTTAATGTCGATATTAAGCCCAAAACAAGATATTCAGTCAAGCTTCTTTCACGGTACATTAGAGCCCTAAACACTCAACGGTGTTTTAAAACATTTTGTCAACGGTACTGCTCAGTAATTGATGTAGCCGAGAATTCAAATACTGCTGAACTAGCGACTAGCAATTAAGTGCGACACATCGTTCATGTGAGAGAAAGAGTGTGTGCTACAACCAGCGAATCAGGGGCACCCAGTGACAAGTTTCGGTAGATATCTGTTCGGTGAGGGTAATTCACCTTGGGCTTTCGGTGTCGATTAATTAAACGTGGCCTAAAAAATTCGAAATTGAGACATCATAGACGCTGAGGTTTTCGGAAAGGTCGTAATTGCCGTTTTCGATAGTCAAAAACGTCAGGTAGCATTTTCGGAAAGAAAATAGTTCCCTAGAAAGTTCGTGGAAAGTTCATTTCAGCTTGCGTTTTCTCAAAGGAAGATTTTGTTCGCTAACATTTTAGGGCAATTAAAATTTCAGCTACGGAATCCGAACAGATGAACCCCCTCTAGCTTATGAAAACATCGCTTTCAACAGATTACAAACACCATAAGCCATAAGGTACTTAAAAATGCCTTTCTACAGGTCGTCGGGTACCCCTGGCGAATTTCACTCGCCGGTGAGTAGAAAACTCGCCCATGTACAGACAACCAAAGCCAAATCTTGCGGATCATGTATAAAGGTCACAAACCTCACTTTGTGCCGTTTGAGAGCTGAATTCCTTAAGTTGCCAACGCTAACGTGAAGACTTGAACGTGAATGGCAATGAACGCAAATCAATAGATCTTTTTAGCTTGTAGATTTTGTTTTCCCAATGTAGACCATGTGATCTTCCCAAGGGGGTTTGCCTTTTGTCTTTTCATAAATTATGCATACATATGCACGTGAATAGGGCGAAATTTCAAAGAAACAGTTCTCTAGGGTAACATCACGTGGTTAACATTGGGAAAGCAAAACCTACAAGCTAAAAAGGTCTATTGTTCCAGAGTATTACAGCTGCAGCCTGACGTCATGATTACGACGCTTTGTCGAAACAGCTCCTTAGTGGCTTAGGTGCCTTAATTGCCCCGTAAGAATACCTATCCTGGCATCAAATTCTTGCTAAGACTCGAAACTGGATTGCATTTAAGCTGCGAGTTTTTCTGACAAAAAGTTCTGCATAATCAAGGAACAGATCATGCATTTAAATAATGGCAAAACTAATGAAATAATTGCAGGTAAATTTTTCATTTCAGATTTTGAATTATATAATTCAAATGGAGTAAGTACAAAGTTGATTGGATTTTTATTTGTAATTGGTTGGTTTTCGTTCAGTGAGTGTCGCGTTTTTGTCGCGAGAGATCTGTATGGGAGTTTACACCGGCTCGCCTTCGGCTCGCATTGTAACGCCTATACAGATCTCACGCGAATGTTTTATCTTGTTAGGCCCCGTTTATATGGAGAAACGTTGTCCCGGGTAGAAGGGTCACCCGCCTACCCTGGGCGAGCCAACTTTTCCTACATTTCCTTACAAAACTTGGCGAACCATTTACATGAGAAACAAAAAGTTGGCGTGGCTAGAGGGGTGGCTCTCCTAGCCGCATCACCCTCTTTCCATGGTAGGGTCACCCTCCTAATCGAGCCAACTTTTCTCCATATAAACACTTTGGCTCGTCTAGCCGGGACAACTCGGTCAAGGTGAGACAATCAGAGCATGCGCGAGTTCGCCTGGGCAAAAGGGTCAACTTTTTCTCATATAAACGCTCGCTGAAGTTGACTCGGCTGGGAGGGTGACCCTCTTACCCGGGACAACTTTTCTCCATATAAACGGGGCCTTAGTCATGTTAGAGATCCGTATCAAACGTTTATGCATGCTAATTAGATGAGCAGGACGCTGTATCAAAAGTTAATGCAGCAGTTGATTGTATTGGGGTTTACAGAGGTGTACATGTGACTCAAATACTACCCGCAGTTAGGTCATAGCTCTTATGCATTATTAACGAATTTTACAAGTTAATTTGTGATTCGGTTTTTTTCTGCATGACAAATCGAACATTCGTGTCCAATCCGGCGTTTGTCTTCTTTAGATTGATTCCTCATGCAGGGAAACGTTTATCACTACAATGTCAGGTTCATGTATCGAGAAAAGAGGTTTTAAGTTGTGAATGCCGCTTTTGTTTTTGCATTACTGACAAATTGAACATTCTTGTCCAAAGGCTCAGTCTTCTTCTTTATGGTCATAAAGAATGTCTTTGTAGAATCGTCATTGCTGCTTAAAAACTTAACTAGGGAGTTATGATGTACGCTCATTGGTAGAGCAAAGGACTGCCCAGACCGGATCACGTACCAGTGGCCCGTTTCTCGAAAGTCTAGGCCCGAAACGGGACCCAGACTTTTGAGCTAACTTTCGAACTACTTTCTCAAGAAAAGTAGGGTGCGTTGTGACCTCTACTAAAGTCCATTTTGTTTCTTTGGCTGATAACGCTACTGTGTAATTACTTTCGAAACTTCCATCTGGAATGGAAAACAAAACAGCTCAACGGGCCAGGTAATTATCGGGAACCCCAGTTTGTTAAAATTAATGGGGAAACCAACACCTACTTCATATCATATGAGTGCGTCACTGGGCAGTGACATTAAGCCGTTGGCCTTGTTTGGCTTTACCTCCACACGTAAAACTGCAAGGGGACGTAAAAGAATCCACACAGTGATCAAAAAGAGTAGGGAACTTCGGTCCCAGGCACACATCTCAGGGTTGGGTGGAGGCTGGGCGATGGGCTGAGCACCAGTCCCCAAAATGAGCCTCTGATGGTCGCGGAAACGTCTTAAGAGGCCCTATGCGCCACTTGGCGTGGCGGACTACTGACTACTGGGCAAATAAAAGCGGTGTTCTACATCTGCTTTATTTCAGGTTCTTTATGCCTAATACACTACAAAAAAAAAAAATCGATAAATCGATATAAATCGTCAGAATTGATTTAATTGATATCGATTGCATCGATCAATCGGTAGAAAGCAGTAGAAAGCGAATTAAGTATCGATTTTCCTTAGTTGCCTACGATTGTTATCAACCAGTTCTTACGATCAATTTCTTTGGACGATTCACATCAGCTTACCTTACTTACAAATTTTCAATTATAGTTCATTAAAAGATCAGAGGCCCATCAGAAGATGCATTGGAGAATGATGAAAATGCCCACCCATTCCACCAATCAAATCCCCACTCGACTGAGTGAACTGGCTTTTATTGATTTCATCGTCTTACTTGATAATTATTTCCGGTGTACCAGTTGATGCTTTGAAATTGTCACCTTAGCAGAAAATTTTAGTTGAAGTAATCTTATTTCAGTGTTTACCGAACACTGCTTGTAACAGTTGTTTCTAGCTCTTTGTTTTCAGCTTCCCTATGTTTGTCTTGAGGAGATTCTATTTGAAATTTGACATTTCTTAATAAAAAGTGTTTCTCCCTTAGAACATTATAACATTACTGTTGAGCATTATTGCTATTGCCCGAAACATGCAACCGAATGAATTTTCGCATTAAAATGTTTCGTTATGAAGAGCATCTGCTTATTGATGGCTTTCATTGGTGTCTCTTTGAAGTGAACACGGGCCTTTATACCCGCTCAGAGTGAAAAATAATAACATTTTCCCGGATTTAAGCAGAAATAGAAGTTAGAATACTTAACATTAACAATGAATAAAACCATACAAAATTGATAATATCTATTTAACACTCCTCGAATTTTTAACGATTTCTACTGACTTCAGTTAAAAATCGATAAAAATCACTGGATTTGATCGATTTTTATCGATTGGTTACGCCAGGTTATAAAATGGGCTCTTCAAATTGTAACATTTTACCAGACGTACGGGTTCTTGGTTCCTAGCGGCACGTGTTTACTCTAATTTCAGCGCTTTACTCGAAGCATATGTAATCAGAAAGATGATAAGAGCATTAATGATTCGTTACGGGAAATTTACATTGTTGTTGTTGTTGTTGTGAATATCTTAAAAAATGAAGTTTTCTTCATGTGATTTCGTAAATTTTCTTCCTTTGAGAACTCAACATTTTTCGGGAGACTGAAAAAACTCAATAAATGCAGCTGTTTATAGCAACAACTGAGGCAGGGACGCGAACTGCGGAGAAACAGAGTTCAAGTTCGGGCATTCAATTGCATCTTAAAACTATTTTCTTTCAATCTCGAAATTGATCTGGAAATAAGACAAACTTCTTTCACTCTAGAATAGCGTCACGACATTCCCGATTGCCTTATTCTAGTGACTAATTAAGCTTTTGTTAAAGGTTACTCATAAGGGTCTCATTGGCACGGTACTGTGCTATTGCAAGGGTTTGTTCTTTTTTCTCTCACTGCTATGCCAAGCTATTGATCCCCAATAAGAACCGTCAATGCAAGTTTTCGGCGTATGTCTGTATTTGCCTCTAAATTTAATGACGTTAAAACCTTTTGCAAAATTAGGACAATTATCTCTCAGTAATGTAACCGGAGTTATATTTTTGGGGCCGTCGCTGCTATTCATCCATAACAGCGGGATGACGTTGGGGTAGGCACCGTGGATCCCGATGTAATGGTCGCAAACATTTTTCATTGAAAAGAACTTTCTTACATTTCCAGCGCGCGGGCTGTGGTGAAGTCGCCGATCATGAAATTCCGTAAGGTTCAACCCTGCCGCTTGTATCCACAAATGGTATGTTTGGTCACCAAAAGGATGGCACAATATTGAATGCGTATCTTGGGCGAGGAACGTTTCGATTACATCTTTAGAAAACAGAGCCCAAGCTTCGTCCATCCAAACTAGTCGACTCCAACAATGATACCATCCCCAACTCAAGTTGGTTTGTGGCCTGGAAGGCAATTCATTTGCAAGTTTATCCAGGCAGACGAAATAATCGTCGTCGAGACGCAATAGGTACTGAAAGTTGAACCTGGCTTTTGCCCACATAATCAAATACAGGAATCGGTGACCTAGCATCACCACACCATTCTCTGTTGGTGCAAAAAAGATGTCTCCAAAAGTGTTGCTTTCTTTTATGAGGTTTTCCTTTTGCTTTTCCTTGAGTTGAAGTCCGTCTGTTAAGAAAACACATTTCACCTGCCACAAAAAAATAATAATAAATAAAAAATTAAATAAAATAAAAGATGGGGCTTAGAATCTATAGGCAGCAACCATAGATACAAAAAGTAGCATAAGATACCATGGGCCAAAGGTATAGATAGTAGAAGTAGAAATTTGGATAAACTGGAAACTTTTGAACAAATCTCTAAGAAATGAGTGGGTGACAGAACCCACAAATCTAGCCGCAGCCACTGCTTTGTGGGTAACTATTCTATACTAGCAAAACTGCTAAACATGCAGACTCTATCATCATCATTAATGATGGTGATATAATAAGTTTTAGTATGAGGATGTGGATGAAAGTGAGTGAGGCCGGTAATGATGATGATGATGGTAATGATTCTGCAAACTTTTAGATTATAGCATGTCAATCCTGAAAATCAAAAAGCAGCAAAAGAGACTTTCATCCAAAGGTTATAAACTGTAACAAAATTTTACGCTAACCCTGGATCCTGAGTACTGTTTGAGGTGACATTGACTGACGTTTCGATAACCTGAGCAGAAGTCATCGTCTGAGTCAAATGATTTGTGTAGCGTCAGTAGATGGTATAAATACTCTGGCCATTGTTCTGATTGGTCAACTAAGTCGTGATGTTATTGGTCGTTTGTCAGTTAAGTCGTTTTATTATTGGCTCTTATCTACTGTCCTGAGGCTTAATTAGCACAAAAAATATGCAGGAACGTTTCCAAGTAATTTATCGGCCCTCAATAATTGGCGCTCGCCGTTGCGGTGTCCCGGCCTGTACTCCTGCCTGTGTTTATACGTTCATTTTCTTTTTTGGTGTAACTTATCTTTTTGTTTGGCGAAGCTAATAAAATAAAAATAAAATAAAATAAAATAAACCTTTTTACTCGGCCGTTCCTCGGGAAGGCCGAGTCTATAAAACTGAGCTTGGTTTTACGTCGTCGTCGTTTTTTTCTTTGTCGTCGACGTCGTGTTTCATCCACAAACATGATGCCATAGTGTGAAAATAAAATATGGAAAGGAATTCAGATCTTGTTATTATAACTTTGCCATAATATTACAAACGTGTGGGTGACTCGATGAAGTTCTGATTGCCACTTGTGCGAGGCCAAGTGAAGGCCAATATGGCCGCTTGTTTTCTATGTTTAAGGAATTGTCATGGTGGCAAAAAATTTCTCATTGAGCCTCCCTGGTAGCTGTGATTGTAAAATATTTAAGTTTGGAGATGCTTAAGTTGTAAGCAGGGACATGTAAAAGTCACAAGGCTCGTAATGTGCATAAATGTAGTCGTTTTCGTGCTTAAATATCTTGCAATCACAGCCACCTAGGAGGCCTGACGTAATTTAAATTGAAAATGCTTTGCTACCATGATAATTCATTGAACAGGGAAGGAAAGAGTAAAAGTTAAACATTCCGTGTAAACCTAGAAGAAAGATGGGGGAATGAGCAAAACCGGTCTTAGCCAGTTTATTTGCAAATAACTTGATCAAAACGCTCTTACATATATATATTTTTTAATTTGGCCCACAAGTTATGGGACTTGAGAAAATTACTGTCTTCCGAGTTTCATTATGAAATGTCTGACTGGATTTCGGGATAATTGCGTGACCTTCACTTTCAAAATGAGAGGTCACGCGTTACTGTCTCTATGGTAACAGCTGTTGCTTGGAAACCAATGAGAAAATAAACTTTGATCATATGTCGAAAAGGTGTTGCAGTATCAAGGAAATCGAAGCTTGATTTCAACAGGTACACCTCGAGGCCGAATAAACTGAGACGAGCGTCTAGCTAATTTCATAACTTCGATGATCTTTCACTATATCGCACAGATCACGTTTGAACCTGTTCGGATGAGAACGAGATGTCGTTAAGGTATCCCATTTATCTCGCGCCCCTTTCATATTTAGTTGTTCATTTAAAAATAAATAAATAAATTGAACAAAGGAACTACCTCTGCAACACATCTGCTCCACCAGGTTTGTCTGAGAGCCATTCTTCTCTCTTGTTGTGAAGGTGCGGTTAGTACAATCACCAATAGAAGAACTTCAGATTTAGGGTTTTTCTCCTCTAGATCTGTCAAAGGAACTTCAATGCTTGTCGAGTTCAAAGTTTTCTCTCGCACCTTTGTTTCTTTTGCGGCTGTTGCAAACATTTTCCTTAGAGGCCAAAGTCTGTCATGTTGATTTTCGGTTTCTTGTTTCGAATTCAGTGACCTTGGAAACGAGACCTTGGTTATCAGATTCATTTGGAACAGTGCAGGATGAACATAAAATACAAGGAATGCTGCCATGTAAAGACACAGTACTGGTAGGAGCCACCACGACTTATACCTAGGAGAGGGCCTCTGCTGATATGCAGATGATCGCTTGTTTACTCTCACGGTCATTTTGTTGAAGCAAATGCTTTAGGTTAAATTTTCGCACGCTTTGTCCTGTTTCCACGGTTTCGAACGACTCGTAGACCAGACCTGTCCCACGAAAACCAGAAAAAAAATCAGTTGCAAATGTATAAAAAAGAAGAAAATAGACACAAAAAGAAAAACAAACAAAACATAATCAAAAAAGGAACAAAATCAAATGGGAGAAAAAGAGGCAAAACAAAACAAATTAAATCATTCAGTAAAAACATGCATACATATTTATTGACCACACCCCTCTTGAGGCTTTTTGGTGATCAGTTAAAATACTGGTGATATCGTGCTGGCTGCGTGCTCAACATGTGTTTCAGTTCAGATGACGTTAAGCCGTTGGCCTTGCCGTCTCCTTGACCTCCACACGTAAATGTGGAAGAGGACGTAAAAGAACCTACACAGTGATCGAATAAATTCGGGAACGTAGTTCCCGGTGCTGTCCTCACACACATTTCTGGGTTGGGTGGAGCCGGCTGGATGATGGGCTGACCACCTGTTCCCAAGAGCCTCTGCTGGTCAAGTAACGTCTTTGGAGGCCCTATGTGTCACTTAGCGCGGTGATGATGATAATGATGATGATGATGATGATGATGGTGATGAGGATGATGATGATGAGCGTGAGGATGCTTGGCTAAACGATCAAACATTTTCGTTTCACATCGTGTTGTCCGTGTTGGAAGAACATGTTTGACCGCTAAGCCACCACTCTCAACTTTACATTTGAATGGTTTTCCAATGGTTTGATCATGACCTAGTTCTTAAATTTGCATATTTTTGTTTTAAGGGGAAGGATTTATCCAATCGTTATGATACTTGGCGAGCAATTTAGCGTCGCATGCTTGCCCATTTTACTTGCTCTTTCATCTTAAGTTTTGGTCACGTGACATTTTAATGGCTAAAACAATGCAAATCTTTAGTCGAAAACGGGGAAGTGAAAGCCATCTTACACAAATCTATTTTGTTCTTCGTTCCCTAACTCCTATTGATGACACCTTTTAAAGGGAACCAATGGTGTTATAACATTAATACCTCAAATTTCTCCAAACCTCTCACAGAATCCAGATAATTATGTAAAATCTTATAGATCGCAACCATTTTCCAGAAAATTGACTTCAAATAGAGTGCTAAAGTGTGACGTCACAAATATTAGAATTTTTTAAATTATCTGATTTGTTGAGATTTTCAGAAAGAGCAAGATGAAAAATGCTAACTTGCCAAAATTCAGCATTTAAAGGCAAATTGTCTCTGAGGTATTACTACCGTTATGTTCTGCTGAGTCCAAAGAAATCCTTCTAAATTTAACTTGGTTCATAACGTTATGAGCTTAGTAAACTTTAGAAGGATTTGTGTAGAGTCAGCAGAGCATAACGGTGCATTTCTCTCTCAAAATGCAAATCCCATAATTTCACAAATTTAATTTTGTGACGTCATCACTTCAGTACTCTATTTCGCTCTATTTCGCTTAGCCTTACGAGTTCACCGCAGAGACCGCCATCTTGGAATACGCAATTATCTATGGGATTGATATCGTATCTTTTGGCGAAAACACGCTAAATTGTAGTGCTTCTGGTTGTAATTATAATACAAAAAGCAAGAAAAAACCAGGTACTAGACTACATAAATTTCCAAAGGATGAAAAACTGAAAGACAGATGGATCAAGGCTGCGCGTTGTGTTAGATTGGCACGTTGTCCAGTATGCAGAGTATGGCAGAAGTCGACGAGATCTCGCGCGTGCAGAGCCATCTTTATCCGCGTGCACCGCGTGCAGTAGAAGACTAATAGACCTTAATCGCTTGTACATTTTGTGTTCCAATTCAGATCATGTGACGACACTCAGGAGATTTCATCCTTTGTCTTGTTCATTAAAAAGAGTGCATGCAGACATATTTAAGACGCGGCTACACGAGCGATTTTTTGCTCGCGCCAGTGATGCGATTGTTTCAAATGTAATAGCGTCGCCAGCGCGCCCAGGCTACACGAGTGATAAATTGAAGGCCGCGAGCTACACGGCCAACAATCTGTGCAATTTTGTCGCGAAAGCTTCTACTCTGGCGACTGTTCTCTTGTGATGTTTTCAGCTGTCGCATCACTTGTGCGAGGGTGGCTGTACTTGCGATTTTCATCGCGCGCTGGCGACGCGACAAAATAAAAAAAAAACGCATCACCGGCGCAAGCAAAAACTCGCTCGTGTAGCCACGGCTTATGCTTGCACGAACTGTTTTTAATGAACAAGACAAAGGATGAAATCTCCTGAGTATCGTCACATGATCTCAATTGGGAAAACAAAATGTAGAAGCGAATAAGGTCTATACGAACGAAAGGTGAAGATGCAGTACTGGACACCGCGTTTCTAAATTGCATGAAATGACACATAAATGAATGCATAAGACAATAACAAAAAAGGTTCTGTTTCAGTCGGTTTCAATTTAACATGTAGCAATATTCCTCAACATCCTTTATTCTTTTAATTGCATCTGGGTGTTACTCTGCATTCCTATCAAAGGAAAATCCATGTATTCTAAAACTTTCAGCTCATTGTTTAATTTATACAAACAATTAAAAAAAATAATGATATTTTATAAAATCTACCTTATCTGTTGTACTCAATTTGGTTCCCAGAATGCTGGAAATTGCATTTCTGTGTCTCCCGATTTCAAAACTTTCTGGGGGAGCATGCCCCCAGGTCCCCCTCGATGAAGGGGCCTTTACCCCAATTGTCACAGCTGTCGTGGCTACTTTTAACTACAACCATCCGCCTACTTCAAATTCTATTGAACCCCTGTGTTGCTATATCCGTGAACTTTATATCTAGATTTTATTTGCATCAATCGAGTGTCGAACGATTTTAGTACATGCATCATTGTATGACAATGTAAGTAGGGGACGCTAAGACTTGGCCTGATCGCCTTTTGCAGCAGTGTTAAAGCTGTTGCGTGCAATGCAGCGATTCTGGCGTGCAAAATGAACGTTTAAAAAAAGAACTCGTGCTTGCACCTGCATTCTTTGTCTCTTTGTCTGTAAACGTTGATTTGCTTTAAGTGTAAACACTGTCGAGATTGCCTTTCAGTTAAGCTTCGAATATTTGCCGGATTACTAACTACAAGCTCATCAGGATAACCAGGCATAGCTTTCGTGAATGCGTCGTGAGTATCCAGCGACAACTGTCGGTAGATATCTGTTCGGTGCATGGAAAGCAGTCCGCCTTAGCCAGCTCTCGGCGTCGATTAAAGAGTGCACTCGGATTTTCGTAAATGAAACGTGGCCTAAAAGATTCACGCTATGGAGAAATTTTAGCCCCAGCGGTTTTCGAAAAGGTCTTATTTGCTGGTTTTGGCAGTCAAAAACGCCAGCTGGCATTTTCGGAAAGAAAATAGTTCCCTAGGAACTTCGTGAAAAGTTCGTTTAATTTCAGCTAGCATTTTCTTTAAGGAAGATTTTGTGGTGGTGAGAGCACTCGCCTTCCACCAATGTGGCCCGGGTTCGATTCCCGGACTCGACGACATATGTAGGTTGAGTTTGTGGTTGGTTCTCTTCTCTGCTCCGAGATGATTTTTTCCGGGTACTCCGGTTTCCCCCTCTCCTCAAAAAACCAACACTTCTAAATTCCAATTCGATGCGGAATGCTTGGGCGTTTAATACATGAGACCCTGGCTCGGGAGGTTGGGCAACCACTCCCCACGTTACCGAGCTTAAACAAATAGAGATTACTTCATGGTTGGTGAGTGCGTACGATTTTTATTCACGAGTTGTGAAGAATCGAAAACGAACGAGTGAGCGCAGCGAACGAGTGAGTTTGCGATTCTTCACAACGAGTGAATAAAAATCGTACAAGCGAACCAACCATGAGGTAATTTGTTTATTATATATGTATTGAGATATTACAAAATAATGTTAACAACTATCAATTGCGCGGTGAAATCAACACAAAGACCACAACGAGTTGCGAATGATTTTATTCGAGCAAACTGAGCGTACAAAACTTCCTACAACATTAAAGTTATTCAATGACTCTGAAGAAAGTGGAACAAAGTCTACTTTTAAACGATTCTTTAACTTTAAATAACAATGAAAATTTTTAGCTTTAAATATCGCCGTTCAAAACCGTAACTAAGATATAAAATTTGAAAAAGTTGACTGTTTTGTAAATCTAATTATAGTAATGCATGCATTCTAATCAGAGTCAGAGTCCAGTACTTTTAGCCTTTTGTACCTCTTTGGAGAAGACTTTACCTCAACTTCTTGGATTGCCAACTTCGGGGATTGATTGAGGCTGTTAATAGAAATGCTGAATTGACCTCCATGAATAACAGCGCCCGTGAAAAGCGACATCGCTTGTTGGTGATGATCTGCCGCCGAGCGACCCGCCGAGCTAGCTGAAGGATCAGTGGAGCATTCTCCAACTTGAGATGAATTAGTTTTCTCTAAGCTATGCACATTCCCGGACATCAGTTCACTTAAAGTACGAGACATTTTTACTTGCTGTTTTTCAGAAACTACAGAATAATTTGTCACACTTTGAAGATTTTTATGTCCCGACAGTTGAATAATATCTGTCGCTGGGATGTCGTTGTTTGTTAAAGTTTGGATCATTGTTTTGCGACCGCTATGGTTCTTTACATTGGGCCCCAGCCCGGCTTTTTCTGCCATTTTTTTCATTAACAAATTCAGCTTGTTCACGCCAACAGCTGACTTTTTAAACCATGGTTTAGAAGAATCTTGTTTTTTACAGTTATTTACTGCTAGATAAAATGGCGCGTTGTTGTCGTTCATTTCCGACGGTCTTTTCTCCGCGTAGAATTTGTAAACAGTGACGGGATCTCTTTCACTTCCCTGAACCGAAAACATTTTCGGTTTTATTTGCCTGACATCTCTGGGATTTTCTCCGGTTCGAGTCTTAGTTTGTCTCTCAGTATACTCTAAAAATTCCTCGCCATTTGGAGTTTGGCGTAGTTGCACATCGCCCCAACACATGTCTCTGTGTTCCTTACAGCCACGGAGACCGAAATAGACTGTGTTGTTGAACCAAACTGTATTCAGTAGAGCCTCAGGAGTTGACTTTCCTAACAATCCTTTGTCATACAGCAGTTTTATGTCGTCTTCTGTGAGGGGAACTGAAGCGTTTGGTTTATCGCCTTTGCTTTTCTTCTTGAGATCTCTTTGTTTTGATTTTAATGCCGTTCGTGCTTTTTCAAACTCGACGTCTCTCATAATGCTGTAGCCGTAATTCTTCTTCTTTAAATACCGTTCAAAACTGGCCATCATAGCACGCAAGGAAGTGGGTTCGTAATCTTCGTTGTTTTCTTTCTTTCTTACTGTTATGATAAATTCGCTGATGAATGAACTCAGTTCGTGTGGGGGAATTTCTTCTACAGGCCTTGACTCATCTTTTAGCCTCAAAAAGTCCTTAAGCAAAGCAACATTCTGTTCAGTTTTCTTCCTGGTGTTTTCGTTTTCTTGTCCTTCAATAAATTCCTCTACTGAAGTTATATCTGCAAACCTTGAATTGCTCGAAGAAGACGCCATGGTTTTCCTTTTGCCTAGTGACGCCGTCAGTGAAAGGCGGGAAAATCGATACGATTTTTGTCACTAGTGAAAACTTTCATCTGCGGGTTGTGATTGGTCATAGCGGAGCTCCAGCGGCCCGAAGGGCCGCGAAGCGGAGCACCATACCTATAGAAACCCGTCAACTGCTTTTCTCACGGTAAAAATGGCTAGCGGTATTGCTCGTGGGCCCGCACGACGACGACGACGACGACGACGACGACGGTGGAGTTGCCCAATAACTAATAATATCCTAATAATAAGTAATGGCAGAAGCATATAACCTTGAAGCGATTAGGTCTGACGCAAAGCTGGGGTTTATTAGCGCGAGAGATTAGCCAATCAGAATTTACTTCCTAATATGGATACTCGACATCCTAGCGTGATCGTACAGGGAAAAGCTGCATCGCAATGTAAACAAACGCCAACAATGCATTGTAAAAGAAAATTACAGTTTGTTGAGGTCAGGTTTGACCAAAGTGGGACGCTTATTCCATCTAAACGCCCTAGAGTTACTGCCAACGGACACTCCAAAGGCAACTTCGCGAAATTAGGAAAAGAACAGCGCAGGGAATGTGAAATTGAAAGTGCTTTAAGTTCATGTAACGATCCGAGCGCAAATGATCAAGAATATTTGTCATTCCGGCAGCGAGGATATCGTTTTATCGCTCCGCGACCAGCCCAGCTATGTGCAGAAAATAACCACAAGATGGCTAGTAACACCGTAAATGTCCTTCAATCGGAGACCTCGAACGTAGCCGGGAACGAAACGCCAACAAAGTCATCATGTATGCCGATCCATTCCGCTCATTCAGATGTATCCGATGATTGGATTCAGCGAGTCATAAAAATTATCTCTCGCAAAGCTCCAGGATTTCAATTCACATTGTGGAAGGCTGGTCACGGTGAAGTATGTATAGTTTCAAAAACTGACTTGTCTGGGTACGATCCTAACTTGGTGTTTGCGAGTGGTTGTGCTCCGGTGTGTTTACATGTTTCCTCGGATGGGAACTACGCCATTAAAGTACTCTTTCGTGATGCATTTAAAGGCACATTTAAGGATGAAGATGATTTTGCCTCTCTCCTTGATGTTATGAACAACTAAAAAATTTGTCCTGGCCTTAAAACGCCACCAGAGGTCAACTAGGCTTTGAAACGGGCATGGGGTTTTCCCTTCCAAAGAGCGGACAGCCATAAATATTTGCTGTTACACCTACCTGGCAACAAAAAGCAAGTGCCTGGCTCCGCCCTCTTTGATGTATGTACGAATTGCAAGAAACTTTACCGGAAACTGAATAATATCGCGAAGAAACGTCGAAGTAACCGAAGAAATCGTGTGCTAAAGTCTTCAACGTGTAATTGGAAGTTCTTAAGCCGAAAAGTGCGAAGAAAAGACTGCGTAACTTAACGGCGGATGCTCGACGACTAACGAAGGAGGTGGAAAGAAAAAATCACAGATGAGCACTCCAATGTTTTGCAAAACATGTCAGATGGTTATAACTTCTTTGTTGGCTGGGCTGACCATGCCTGGGCACAACTATTAGGTATGATTTGCATTCTTTAAAAAATGAAATGTCCATTGTGACAGTTCTCTCGTTGACAGATTGCCTGTTTGGGATCTATTCTACACTCCTCTATAATATATTAATTTCCAGCTTCTATTTGCTCCTTAACGCACACCATAAATATTTATTGGTAGAGTGATTGTTACGAGACAAACATAAATGGACAGCCTTAAGAAGCAATGTACAATGTATGTACTTCACACTTGTTTTTTTTCTCCAAATCATTTGACAATTTACAGAACCAAACTTGACTGCTTCCAACCAAAAAGGGTTTCTTGCATGGCAAGTAACATTTCTTCAATCATATTATTCAATATTTATTGTTTATTTTGACCAAATAAATGTCAAAACAATTGATATTTCATCATAACCGTTTTAATGGCAGAGGCAAGTTTAATGAGACTTAAAAGTCCAAATAACAACAACTCATTATTAAGAAGCTTGCTAGGTAATCCTAGTCTCCTTTGCAGCTGTTATTTGGGTCGTCATGCAACGCTCCTCCCACTAATGGCTGCTCACTTGAGCTTTGCATTCCTTTCCCTCAAACTGACCAATAAGGAGCAGGCTTCCATTTTCTAGAGACCTGGTCCTAGTCCTTGTCTTGTTGTGTTTTTGGCGGCAAATATAACAAGAAATATGATTGGCACAGCTGCCAAGGATTACATGCATTTTATTGGTTCTCGATAACAGAGGGAAAGGAATATAGATCTCAAGTGAGCAGCCGTTGGTGGGGAGGAGTGTTATGTGACGACCCTAATAACGGCTGCGAAGGAGACCAAGGTAATCCAAGCTACACGAAGAAGAATTTGAAAGTACAACAGAAATAATTTCATGTCAAACTTTTTCCCTCTTGTTATTTAATTTTTTTCCAAAATTAGAAGCCACTACCAAACCTTTTTACTGTCCCTACAGACATGGGATTTAACAAGACTAATGTATTATGGCTTCACGGAGTTCTGCGAACACTTCATAAGTAACTTCCCAGGCTACTACATATGGCCTCTCTGGTTAAATGGAAGTGCACTTGAAACAATATTCAGTCAGCTGAAATTCAGCATGAATGGCCAGTTGTCCAGTGTCAACTATTCAGCAGCCCTCACAACACTGAAGCTAAAACGACGCATTCATGGGTGGAGGGGAAAGTTTGTTTACAGAAAGACACCATTATATGTAAGAGAAATTTCACTTAAGAGAAAGTAGTATTCAAGTTTAGAGAAAGATATCTTTCATGCAGTGTATAATCATTGTAGCCTAAACAATGAATTGATAAGAAAAAATGTTTTCATTATCTTGGAATAAAAAAGGTACGTGTATCTTTTGCATAAACAAACACCAGAGTCAGTATTATTGTACAATTCATTTTATTAGTAGGCCACATGCAAAAAGTGATGTAAATATGAGCAAATTAGTTGTAAACATATTCGTATAATTGAGGTACGATGTACGTACATGCAGTTATACTGTTAGAACCTGAGTAAGAAAAATGGTACATATATGCAGTTATAATAACTTGAGTAAGAAATGTTTTCAATAAAACAGTAACAAGTATTTTATTATGCAACAATTTGCTTCTTGTAACAATATAAAAAAGAACCATAACAATAATTGTTATGGTTCAATTATTGAAGATTGTCAGCATCAATTATTAAAATCATTAAAGAGTTATTTTCCCCAAAGGTATGTTGCAGTACATGAAGACACATTATTGCAATGGGTAACAAATGGTTAACTCTCAACATCATGACATATTCTACTAAAGTACCCTGTCTGTCATACTACTCTGTCTACTACTCCACTCATAACTACACTAACATGATGTCTAGAGTTTATTTCTAAGCTGTTAAATCACAACTACAATTCCCTAGTGGTTTGGAACTCTCTCTTTCATATCATAAATCTGGATTTCTTACTCATACACAGACACACATACTTCGCAGAAATGCATGATTAAGGTTAAGCGATGATGAGAAACATTTGACTGTTCAAATTACACAAAATGTAAACCCAAACAGTTCCATTCTCATCTTGTGATATAGAAAATATTTTCAGGGTAAAAAAGACTAATATTCTGTGGTTAATGTCTTAAATGCATCTTCTGATTAGCTGGCAACCTTCAGCTTATTCCTTAACATAACTTGTCTGTCCTGTGTTTGTCTCTCATGATGTTCCTCAAGACATTTCTGTGCTCTAACAAATTCATTGTATCTGATGTTGAACATTTTGCGTAACAGTCTATTGTAAAGATCTAATTTCATACTTGGGGAAATTGTAATACCAAGGCATGTCAGTGCTTCATAAAATTTCCGCTTTATGCCACTGTCACTCATCACCTGTTGTTCGGCAACCTGTATCAGCCAATTTAATTATCAGTAAAAAATCATAAAACAATGGTAATACTTCTACTAACAATGAAGGCATGTTGAAGAACCAAGATCACGCAAATATCTTGCACCTGCAAAATGTGTTGGTGTGTTGCAGAAGAGTTCCATTTACTGCAGCTGTAAAAAGGTAAGGTGCTCACAATAAAAAAAACCATATAACCACATTTGATGACAAGAAGCATATGCCTCTGTGCTAACCTACTGTATTCAGGTACTGATTGGTTTCCAATTTTTGAAAATGCAAAGGGGTTATGCACCAGTCAAAGTAAACCCTGAACTCCCCCCCCCCACCCCCACCACCCTGGGATAAAGGTGGGGAATGGTTCTGAATACTGTACAAAAATTGACAAATGTCCCACCATATGGAGAAATATTTTGTGGACAACAGCACACAATGTCCCACCCTCTAGCTGCCCTGTTGAATTCGAACAAATCCCTACTAATGCTCCACATCCCCCAAGACAAGAATGACAAACAAAACAAATGCCCCACATCCTTGGGGCACAAAGAGCTGCCAATGAGGTGATAACTCCCCACCAAAGCCCCACTTATGCTGGGTTGGGGTTTAAACTGACTGGTGCATTAATATCTCAAAGGGAAATACTGTGAAATGAAGTTAGGAACGGAAATAATGCTATTGATACTCAGATGCTTGTTAACAGACCTAGGGGTGATATCTTGCTTAAGTCTAAACTAACCTTGAAGAGTCTTCTGCCAAACAACTGATATCCATTTTGATTCACAACCCTTCCGAATATACTTGCGTAAATTTCCGCAGGAAAGAAATAAGTTCCATCTTTAAAACAAGTAAGTTTCCTTCGTCAAGACTGTACAGAAAATTGGGGATGTTTGTCTTTTCGTGATCCTCCATTTTCTCAAGAGCGTCAATTTCCATGCATATCATATTCTTGAGACTCTGTTTAGATCTCGAAAGTTCTATGGCAATTTGTCGCAAACGTTTTTTCAGTTTCAGTGCCGCCGCAGAACCTAGCTTTAAAAGCGAAACATCGTCCTCAGAAATGTTAATACTCTCTCTAGCAACCATGACTGTACATGAAACTGTAGCTTCCTGACTCTCCCTCACAAACTTAAAACCAGCGATCACAACACTCTCCAGAATACACGACACTATCTCTTTGCCGCGCGATGGAACCGCCTTCACTATTTCCTCCACATCTCCGCTAGCTAGCACCTGCCTGACAAATTCATACCACCTCACCTGTATTAAAGCATGCGTGTCAAACGAACCCTTAACTCTTTCGGAAAATAGATCAAAGAAATGATCATTACAACGCTTCACCAAACCACGAAACGGTCCACTCGCCTCCAGCACATCCACATTTGCGGCCGTATTGGAATTAAAAAAAAAACTGAAGTTTGCTCTAGCCTCTCTGAATATCCTTTCAACCACAGTCTCCTCCGGGAGCGCTTTCCCGGTTAGGCTAATCGATTTTATTTTTGCTCTGGAGAGCTTTTTGACGGACTCTGCAAGCTGCCGCCATTTTTTCCAAATGAATCTTTATTCCATATTTGGGCTAAAATGCATCTGTGCTTCTGATTGGTCGGCTAATAAACCCCAGCTTGTTTCGTAACATTACAGGGCAATTTAGACGCTTCGAGGTTATATGCTTCTGGTAATGGTAATAGGACTGAGTGGAGTCCAATTCGGTCTGTTATTCGGTCTGTTATTACCAATTAATCATAAAAATTACAATTTCCGAGAAAAGAGGAAGAGCCAAGTTATAAAAGGGAGGGAAATTTTGCATTAAAAGACTGACAAAGGAAACGTAAATTGTTTAATGTCGCTCTGAAATTGACTACGATCAAAATGTATGGTGTTTGTAACCAAGGTTGTGATTGGTTGATTTAAACTACAACTTTGAATGTGATTGGTTGATTTAAAATACTACTTAGAATGTGATTGGCTTATTGAACTGTCCGATAACAAAGTGTCCAATAACAAAGTGTCCAATAACAAACTGTCCGATAACAACTTGGCACGTGAATTAGTGGAAAATAGGAGTTTTTTAAACCAATCACAATCGAGGAAATTGTAATTTTTATGATTATCATAATAATCCAACATGGCGGCCATACTCCACCTGGCCCAGCTGACTAGCTAGTTTACAGCGTAAGTCTTTGATACTGGACATCCATCTTATAACCAATTGACACCTGTCAAAACAAGGTATCCGCTGACCAGTGTCACGTGACCATATCGCGGGCTCAAGTTGAGACCTCATCGAGGTCAGCTGTTTTTTTGAAGTTGACCGCTGACCAGGTACTTGCTTTCGATTTGATCGCAGGCTCAAGCCAGGTGTGGGACACCCAAACCAAATCGAGGGTTAATTTTTCGCGCGCTTTCTGCGGCTCGTAATTTCACATTCACTTGGTTTCTTCATTTTGAGCAAAACAACTTCATCGTCTTCGATCGAAGTTTGTCTTTAAATTCGCGTAAAAAGCATAAAAATCAAGAACTTGTCAAAAGATACTCCGGAACGTGACTTTTCAAGTGATGAAGGGAAGAGCGATTTTTCTCAAGAAAAGCTTCAAACTTGGATGGATTAAGCGGTTGAAAACAGTATAATTCAACGCTTCAAGGGCTTTCACTTTACCGCGGCATCTTGCATCTCACTGAGAAAGGTCACTTAACAGTTCACCTGTGTTAATGGGAGGAACGAGTAGCTCAAACTCTGTGGAAAAAGCTCTTTCTTTGGACAAACCGTTTGCTATTTTTGCGGATGCTTGTTTTTACCTTACTGAAGCTTACGTATTTTCAAGTGGTAGAAACCTCTACAACACAACGCAGGACGGTGAGGTAAATTAACTAAATAGAAGCTTAACATTTGGTTTAATCGTTGTTACTTTTGTTCAGGGATGAAACTTGTATTTTTCTCTCCAATGGATATAAATAACAATCATCTGTACTCGTTTTGGACGCAAAGAAGTAGTTGAATTGTTTGTTTGTTTGTTTTTTTTTGTTACGTTGTTTTCTTTGCAAGCTAACGAGTGTTTTTACTCGGCTTGGCTGACTGTGTTTCGACCTTGGTACCTCAACAGCGTTAAGAAACTTTTGCCCTTATCTTAATAACACATAATCACAATGAGTCCTCGTAAAATTAAGCATTAAAACTCGAGTAAAAAAAAGCCGATCAAATGCATATGCATGTGCACGTCTCAAAATCTGACATAAAGTTGTCAAAATTTGAAAAACGTTTTAGAGATCTTCGTCGAAAGCGGCCTGTAAACAACAATATTAAGTTTCGCCGTCTATAAACATGTCGTCGTAATTTGTTTGAAACGGTAAGAATCAGCGTTTGGATGTTAAAAACACCGAAATGGGTTGACAGGCTGGGCTGGCTTTGATAAATTTTATATTGGACGGGTCTGCGAGAGAAATGCTGGTGTGGTTTGGCAAGCGCTTTCTTCGTTAACTGGATGACGCTTTGCCACTGAGAATCATTAATTGAAGAAGGTTCTTCGGAAGACATGGTAATACCAGTAAAACTATCAAAGCTCTTTAGCGTTTTGTGTCAGCCAAGGAAAGATTTTGTGGGAAATGGCGCTATTATTCAGCTCTGTCGCGTTCCGAGTGATTGCTGCCTCAGCGATTCCTGTTGACTGCTCTAAACGATCAGGTGTGGACCTCTTTTTTGTCTTTTCTACGGACATTTATGTCAAAATTGCTAAGCAATTTTTGTTACTTGTCTAATTTCTCCACCTTCTCCAAGAATCTTCGAAGAAATGTTATTCGTATTCTGCTTTGTTTTCTTGTAATACTTGTGTTTGTTGTTCTGTTGTTTCTGAACCGCGGTCAATTCCTGTTGACTGCTCTTAACGATCAGTTTTTACCCTTTATTGTCTTTTCTACGGGCATTAATGTCAAAATAAATACCGATTTTTCTAGACTAATCAGTACAAGCTATTATTATTACAAGCTAGTCTTGTTTAATTTCTCCACCTTCTCCTTCTTCCAGCATAACACTCGCATCGTACTTTGTTCGCTTGTAGTGTTTGTTTTTTTTTTAATCCGCTTTGAATTCCGTTACGCTTTCATCTGAAAGTAGTTAGGACTCTCGAATGTCTGTATTTTTTTTGCAAACGTTTGCTATCGAAAACTCTTCGTTTTCCCTGCTGCTACTCAATTGTTTTGGACACAAATTAAACTGGCCCAAATAAAGCCATGCGAAGTTGCTCGGTGAGAGTGTGCAACTCCGATTCTAGGCTTGGCCTGGCTAAATATATATATATGGCCTTCAGCTTTTCTTTTTATAATCGCTACATACCAGACTGGAATGGTGTTCCATCGAACATCATGCATGCACCTTCTTTAAGCAGGTTTAAGTCCTATCTATTACATTATTTGTGTCAATTTTAAATCAGATGTAGCTTGTGAGTGACAAGTATGTAATTTAATTAGGTTAGCGTTGGATTGTATTTCAATTTTACTTCTTTATTTTTAGTGTAAATCTCAAAGCAGGGGTGACTTGTAAGAGACAAATGTTTGATTTAATTTGATTAGGTTAGCTTTGGGCCACGTTTAAATTTCACCTCTTAGTTTTTAGAATGTGTAATACAGTAATAGCCCAGGTATAAGAACCTGAATTTTCCAATTTAGCCTAAATAGGCTCTTATATAAATGGTACTGAAAGCAAATTTAGGCTACCAAGGTTCTTAAAATAGGTTCTTAAATTTTCATATGAATTTTATCTGAATATACTATATATATGATAAATATCATCTCATAATACAGTATAAATCATTTATTTGTACCATAGAGAAATGCCTATAGGCAGTTCACTGCAGGTACAGTATATGTCCTTAACAAAACATAACAAAGAAACTCATTCAGCAGTTTCTACCTTTACACTTTTACAGCAACCCCACTGATAAGAACCTAACTTAAAATTTTAGCCTTAATAGGTTCTTATGTGGAGGGGGCTTAAAATGAAAATTTTAGCCTAACAGGTTCTTAAAACCCAGGTTCTTATTCGTGGGCTATTACTGTATTAGATAATATTCTTTGTATGGGAATTTACTTTCTCCCAATTATTCTCCAGTCATGCACTTTTTTTTGTATCAACTTAGATGTATTCGCATGACAAAGTATTACTAAACTTAAAGTAAGCTCTTTCTCATTAATGTACACATCCTTTGGACTTCCTTCCTGCATGCAGTCTTTCAATTAATTTTATTCATAGCTGGTCACACCAATCTTGTGGTATGTTTGGATGACATTTGGTACTAATGTGTAATGGGATTTTTGATGTTTGAGGAAGTATGTTGTGCAATTTCAAATGTACATGGAGAAATGTGAGACTAGTCCTTACCTTTCTTGCAAAATAGAAAATCAAGTTAAGATTGCTAACACGGATTTCCAGCACTTTTTCTTTGGTGAATCATTACCTTAAATCCTCATACTACATTGTTAATTACCTTTATAGTGATATCAACCACATGCCCAATATTTTATTATCAAGTTGCTTAGTCTTGCACTTGGCTGGCCAGAAATGCAGCTGGATTTCTTTTTGAAAACACTGTAGGTGCATTGATTGATGAGCTTAATGTCAGCAAGCAGTTTTTTGCGATAGTAAGGTCAAGAAGTAACTGATCAAAAGAAATATATTGGCCTTAATGCATATCATCTAAATATTTTTATTGATTTCCATGTATCTTTCTTTCATAAATTTTTTTGATGCATACATATATCCAGAGGATACACAATTTCTGATTTCCAACCGTCTCATGGGAGGCTTTGGATAACTGAAATTGCATTCATTATGAAGTGATGATCTGAATCACTATATGTCTGATACTGATTCAAAATAGCATTCACCAGGCTTCTCCACCAATTTCTAGTGGCTCTAAACCATAACTAAGTAGCCTACAATTAAACGGGGAAACAGACCTGTCCTTAGGTATTGCTCTAAGATGTTAAGAAATGTTTTGTTTTAAAAATTTATAGATGCAAACTAGCGTTGCAGGTTCTTTTTTACACAAAGTATTAAAGATTATTGTTTTAAAAAAACCTACCTCAATATATTTTTTTGCTTTTTAACATCTCCAAACTCAATTTGCAAAGGAATTTTTATTACCTTACTGAATAGAATGCTTGTTTTTAGGAGGGGTGGGGGTCCAAATCCGTAAAAGGGGATTCATATCTGCTAGCAGTTCTGGACTAGGGGGTCCAAATCTGATCCACAAGCAGATCTGGACTGGAGGGTGCAAATCTGCGGGGGTCCAAATCCACTGTGACACTGGCTCAGATCACCTTTCCATACTATTTTTTACAGCCTTGGGTCTGTAGCTTGAGTGAGGTCAGATGGGTGATATGACCAGCACACTATATGTAAATGCCAGTAGAAAAAGAATGCTTTTGGAGCTCCGCTTTTAGGCTTGGCTAAATATATATATTACGGTATTTTTCACTAATGAGAAAAATCGTACAACCAATCAGATTGCGTGTACTCTGCAACGCATCATTTTTATTTGACATATTCATTTTGCAGTAAATCTCAGTACATATATAATAAATTTGATTTGATTTGATTTTTTTTTGGGGTTTTCACTAGCGACGGAGTCGGAGTCGTAGTCATAGTCAGAAACGTGGAGCGTTATGATCTGGTGAAAATCAAAGCGACGGAGTCGGAGGCAAAATACTGATTCCGTTATGACTCCGTCGCTTATGATCTAGTGAAAACTAGATTGTCGGAGTCGGAAGCACTATTTTGGTATCAAACTGTAATCCGAGAGTGTGAGAACAAGGAATGTGATTGGTTGGTTCTTCCGCTTCTGCTACTGACGCCGACAATCTAGGGGCGCTTTCCTTTGCATGGAAAATCCGGTTGTTCCGGTGGTAAATCAAATAGAACAGACTTTTCCAATGGACATTTTTCGGAAAAAAAAGGGAATACCTTCTGAGGTATTCCTCTTTTCGGTTTTACCGGAATGATCGAAAAATCCTGTACCATCTGCGGCGTCTCACTAGTTCCACGCTCCTTGATGAATAAAACGCGCGGTTTGGTTTCGGTTCGGTGGTGTTTTGGTTAACACTGACCCAGTCTCTTAAAGAGTGACTCAGTGCTAAAGGAACACGCCCGTCCCATTCCGTTTTGAGTGAGAAAAGTTTGTCCTGTTCCTTTTAACCGAAAATTCTCCCCGGTTTTTCCATTCAAATGGAAAGCGCCCCTAAGTTTTCACTGGATCATAAGCGACGGAGTCATAACCGGAATCGGAAGAAAATGGAAACGTTCTGATTCTTCCGACTCCGATTCCGTTGAGCTTATGACTCCGCTTACGACTCCGATCTTTTACTTTCACTTGGTCATAAGCGCTCTAACGACTCCGACTACGACTCCGACTCCGACTCAACGCAAGTGAAAACCAGCCTTTAGTATTTTGGGTTCTTGTCCTTTTGATTGGCATAGCGAGATAAAACACTTTGCAGTTAGGCATTAGAAATAAATTTGTAATTCGAGCTATCTGGCCTCAGACCCAAGGCTGTCTTTATAGTTAATTGTGACTTTGTAAGGGAATTTGACAAAATTTTATCCACGTGGAAATATCAGCCAAAAAAGATTTTGCTTTTTCAAATTCCCAGAAAAGGTGTATTAAGGATTCTCTTTTGTTATGACAAAAAGTGCATTTTTCATTGTCTTTTATTCCTAATTTTTACGAAAAACTATTAGTTGCTAAACGGCGGTGTAGAAATTTGAAATTAAAATAAATAAGCTCAGAGTTCTTGGTGCACTTAAAGGGTGTTTGATAAGCCATTTTCCAGTTAAAAGAATGGGGTTTGCAGAGTAATTTTAGCAAGAAACTTTCATGTTTAGTCTGCCGGGGTCCTTGTGTTTGATCTCCGTAGACGGTTCACTGCAGAAATACTCCAAAGAAGGACAGTGGTGGCACCTGAAAGCCATATTTATTTTGAAATACCGTCAGAGAAAGAAAGTTGCCGGGGTAATCCAATATTTACATGCGTTATAAATGAAAGGGCTCCTCTGGAGCCACTTGTGAACGCAGAGGATAAATTGCATTACAAAATATTATAACGACTTAACTGAAAATAAAAGCCGATTCCATTGGAATTTTTTAAATTAAAATGACAAATGAAGTAATAGCCCTTAATCGCTTGTACATTTTGTGTTCCAATTCAGATCATGTGACGACCACTCGGAGATTTCATCCTTTGTCTTGTTCATTAAAAAGAGTGCATGCAGACATATTTAAGACGCGGCTACACGAGCGATTTTTTGCTCGCGCCAGTGATGCGATTGTTTCAAATGTAATCGCGTCGCCAGCGCGCCCAGGGTGGCTACACGAGTGACAAATTGAAGGCCGCGAGCTGCACGGACAACAATCTGTGCAACTTTGTCGCGAAAGTTTCTACTCTGGCGACTTTTCTCTTGCGATGTTTTCAGCTGTCGCATCACCTGTTATAGTTAATTGTGACTTTGTAAGGGAATTTGACAAGATTTTATCCACGTGGAAATATCAGCCCAAAAAGATTTTGTTTTTTCACATTCCCAGAAAAGGTGTATTAAGGATTCTCTTTTGTTATGACAAAAAGTGCATTTCTCATTGTCTTTTATTCCTAATTTTTACGAAAAACTATTAGTTGCTAAACGGCGGTGTAGAAATTTGAAATTAAAATAAATAAGCTCAGAGTTCTTGGTGCACTTAAAGGGTGTTTGATAAGCCATTTTCCAGTTAAAAGAATGGGGTTTGCAGAGTAATTTTAGCAAGAAACTTTCATGTTTAGTCTGCCGGGGTCCTTGTGTTTGATCTCCGTAGACGGTTCACTGCAGAAATAACTCCAAAGAAGGACAATGGTGGCACCTGAAAGCCATATTTATTTTGAAATGCCGTCAGAGAAAGAAAGTTGCCGGGGTAATCCAATATTTACATGCGTTATAAATGAAAGGAGCCACTTGTGATCGCAGAGGATCAATTGCGACATACTTATATAAATTGCATTACAAAATATTATAACGACTTAACTGAAAATAAAAGCCGATTCCATTGGAATTTTTTAAATTAAAATGACAAATGAAGTCATGGCCCTTTTGGAAAAAAAACCGGCAACAGATTTTTTTTTTTTGGTCACTTGCTAGGGAAAAACCATAATTATTCCGTCATGTATCGAGTTTCACTACTAGCAAACGACACGCAATCCGAATAACAAATATTTACTTGTACATCTTAGTTCTCTGAATGAATCACGCACGATAAATTTTGCCCGTGAGAAACGTTGACATAAAAAAAACAGACCCAGTAAAGTCATGACTTCTCCGCCATTTAAGGCCCGCCGCACACGTGAGGAAACAGCTGAGCAAAATGCCTCGCGAGGCACATGGCTCAGCCGTTTCCTCACGTGTGCGGCGATATTTTGGTGAGATTTTCGCCTCGCGAGGCCGTTAGATCAATATCAAACATGTCCAAGCTGTTTCCTCATGTGTGCGGCGGGCTTAAGAGCGCCGTATTTGAATGCTAATTTCGTCACAATTTTTCGGACACACAACAGCTAGCATATACTAAAAACATATCCATGCCTGCTTGAGTAACGTAAATAGTATAAAACCACCTGGAAAATACTTGAGCAAGGACCACCGTTGCAAAATAGAAGAGCCGGATCCTGTAATAGATCTAACCAGCTATAAAATTGTAAACTAAATATATACATTCCTCGCCGTGTAACCAGCCTTGCTTGTTTTTTACCGTTTTCTAGTTTATAAAATGCTGTACTCACCAAAACGTATTCAGAATGAGCGTCTCCTCGATCGATGTGATCCGATGATGAGAAGAAACTCCAAGCGTTTCGAACAATGACAGCTTTCAAGAACAGAAAGTCTACCGACAATGTTACCACAATTGCTAGTAATTTCGCAATCTGATTGGCTAATTTGCCGTTGTCGTGAAGAGTCTAGACAACGCTGCTCGCATCAACGTGTCGCGCAATGCCTTTTTTCAATTCAACTCGCGCTCTGAAATTAACATTTTCTTTAATGAAATGGTGGAATGGTTCCATTAAAGAAAATGTTAATTTCAGAGCGCGAGTTGAATTGGAAAAAGGCATTGCGCGACACGTTGACGCGAGCAGCGTTGCCTAGACTCTTAACGACAACGGCAAATTAGCCAATCAGATTGCGAAATTACCGATTGGCTAATTCGCCGTTGTCGTTAAAAAACAAATCGAATGTGGTTTGGCGTTGTGTATACTCTTATCGAAAACGATATTCGTCATCACAGATCGCGTACCAGATATCGTCTCAATCAAGAGTGATCTGCGCATATTCGGTTTATTAATTAACTGCGAATATTCCGAGTTTTGGTACGCGTTTTTGGTGGCAAGGAAACTTAAAGTGCTACTGAGACGAAATTTTGAGCTTTTCTTGTTTGTTGCTTTTGGTGATCTTTGAAGGCTAATTATTATGCATACCGAATTTGAGTTCGAAATTCCTATTGGAAGTCCGATCCACTTTTTCAATGCTTGTGACACCTCCATACGCGGAGAAAAGGATATTCCTGTTTATATGCTCATCGTTTGTAAAACCTTGTGAGGCAGACATGCCAGCTTGTCGCTGTGTTGTACAGGACTGCACCAACAAGTCAAATCCGCCAATTGGAATCTCTTTGCGTACGCCAAAGAGCAATTATAAACTGGCCAAGTGGAAAGGCTTCGTTCTCACTCACGGCTCCAACGTCGACCCCAAGGGGCTTTTCAATATCTGCTCATTTCATTTCAGGAATGAAAGGTTGTTTCAAACAAGTTTTAGTTTGTCTTCGAGTTTGAATCTTCACTCGTTTCCCATGCGTGGAAAGAAACGACCGACGCCAACAAAGTAAGAAACGGACTTTGATTGAATGATCATTATTTTGGCATGTTCGCGCGTGAACAAACTGGCAAAGGAATTTTGAAAAAAAAAAATAATAATGAGAATCAAACGTGATTTAACACTATTCATACTTAAAGGCAAGCGAGATTTATACCCCCATTTAATGGTTCAATTGAGGAGATTTATCTCAAAGCCGCTGAAAAGCGCATTAGTTGCGCTACAGTGTTTGGACCAGACATTCGTCAAGATTCGTAATCTTGCTAGGTCAAATTTCAAACTAAATGCAAAACAGTGAAACTTAAAAAATTAGAACAAATACAAAGATTACGAGGTATGTCTGGCAAATTTTTGCAAGACATTAATCACATCGTGAAATACGAAAACTAATCAGATGATTCTCTAGTGTATAAACAGAATAATTGACACGTGAAGCCGCTGTTACACGTTGAAACTTATAGCTGAAACTTCCCTTGCATCAGGAGCCCGGCCAAAATCCCGGCCAGCCTGGCAAAGGCTGGCCAGGCCAGGCTTTCTGGGTTTTTGGCCAGGCTTACCGGGAAAATGCGGCCTGGTAAAGCCCGGCAAGCATGGCCACAGCCAAGCCTTCTCGGCATTCTTGGCCACCAAAGCTTGGCCTTCCTGGCCTTGTTAGTTCCAAGGCCGGGCTTTCTCGGCAACCTTGGTAAAAAAAGTCCGGCCTTTCTGGCCTTCAAGATTTAAACCAGGCTTTCTTGGATTTCCAGGCCTAAAAAGGTATAACAAGTTTGCAGACATATTGTTGGTTTCCACATAAATGTAACAAAATCTACAAAAGCAATCATAGCAACTAATTATATCACACTTGAACATATTGATGTTCATAAACAGAATTGCTGAGAACCCATGTCGAATCAATCGTAAAGTAATAAAGAGCAAGAGAGACTAGTATGAAAATTTGAGAATATAATTTTGAGGTCAAGTTATCAAAGCTCCACCACTTTAGTTAAAAAAAAAAAAAAAAGACTGTAACGTTTTGTGAACCTTTAAGATCAAGATTTTAATTCTTTCAAGGAAACAAGCTGTTGACAACGGTTCAGTGGTGTCTGTTCTAAGTTAGTAAACCAACTTTCCAGTGCGATCCGTTGGTGGTAGTTAGTACAGTAGGTAATGCATTTAGCAGAGTCCCAGTCGATTGTGTGGTTTGTCAGTAAATGGTGCTCAGCAATGTTATTGTTGATGTCACCATATCTCGTCGCTCGTTTGTGTTCAGTCAGTCTTACGTTCAAATTTCTGCCAGTCTCACCGATATAAGTGGCCTGACAGTCGCAGCATTCGATCTTGTAAACTGCTCCCTGTCTGTCCTTTGGTTCGTCTTTGTCCTTAACGTTCGTCAATAATTGTCGTAAAGTTGTGATGGGTCTGTGAGCGACACGGATATTGTAAGGTTGTAGTATCCGTGCAATGGCCTCAGAAGTTCCTTTGATGTATGGTATAGTCGCTGTAGTGACTGGTGTCGGGTTAGCGTTAGTAGCGTTTGGTTCTGTCCTGTAAGTGTTGCGTCTAACAAAGTCGCGGTTGTAGTTGTTCTTACTGAAAACGTTGTCTAAGTATTTACGTTCGTCTGCCAAACTGTCGCTCGAGTCGCAAACTAGTTGCGCTCGTCTCGTTAAGGTCCGTATTGTCGTTGCTTTGTGTGAAGTAGGGTTGTAAGATGATTCGTCAAGTAGTCTGTCAGTGTGTGTGGGTTTTCTGTAAACTGTCGTCTGTAGTCTGTTGTTGTCACGGCTAACAAGGCAGTCTAGAAAAGGTATCTTACCATTTTCCTCGATCTCCTTGGTAAACTGTATGTGGGCGTTCTGTCTGTTGAGGTGTTCGTGAAAATCGTCGATTTCGTCTTTGTGTACAGCTGTGAAAGTGTCGTCGACGTAACGTAGCCAGAGCGGTAGCGTTCGTTCGTAAGTCGCAAGGCTTGTTCCTCGATGTTTTGCATGACGATCTCTGCTACAACAACGGAAACTGGTGAGCCCATAGCTGTCCCGTGCAATAATTATTGTTTGTAGTGTTTGCTGTTGTACTGAAAGTAGGTAGACGTAAGGCAAAGGTTCAGTAAGTCCATTAAGTCGTTTGTTGGTAGTGGCAGTTGTAACGTGGAGTTCATGATGGCGGTCTCAGTACAATCTAGAGCCAGTTGGAGTGGAATACTGGTGAACAGTGATTTCACATCAAAAGACACTAGTTTGTAGTCGTCAGGTACTTGTGCTGTCTTAATGGCATCAATAAAGTTTTCAGTCGACTGTAGTTTGTGTCGTGACTCGTCAATCAGTGGTTTCAGTATAGTAGTCAGGTATTTAGACAGTTGGTAAGTCGGCGAACCACAGAACGAGACTATGGGTCGCATAGGTATGTTAGGTTTGTGTAGTTTGGGCAGACCGTAAGGTTTCGGTGGTTGTGGCACGTGGCACCTCAGTCTGTTGTAGCGTCGAATGTCAATAACGTCAGCTTTCTTAAGTGAAAGTAGTTTGCCGTTGTGTTTTCGTTGAAGTGCTGGCGTTGGGTCTCGTTTAAGTAGTTCGTAAGTCTGTTTCTCGTTGACAAGTGCGTCCATTTTGTCGTGATAGTCTTTCTTGTCCATAACAACAGTAACACGTCCTTTGTCAGCGGGAAGTATAACAATGTCATTGTCGTTTTTCAGTCGTTTAAGTGCTTGTCGTTCGTCTCTGGTCAGGTTATTGTCTGTGAGAGAGGCTGATTGTATAGTAGAAGCTATTCTACTTCTGATGTTATCCTTGGTCGGTTCTGATAGTTCTCTTTGCCGCCTCAACACTAGATACAATGTCCTCGGTCGGTATACGTTTAGGCGTCACTGAGTGTTTAAGTCCGTAAGAGAGTACCCGAGTTTCAGTCTTGTCTAAGGGACGGGAAGAGATATTCCTGACCCAGTTGGCGTTTGTTTTGTGTCGTTTTTTGTCTTTAGTACGTTGTAGTCGAGTTAGTTTTAGTTGTGTCTTAGTGCGGCATTGTTCAGTTGTTTTCTTAGCTCGTTGGTCGGCAATGTTTCGTACAACGAAACAGGACTACACTCACTCGGACGATCGTGCTTCACTTAGTTATGATATGACTCCTGGGTTCAAACCATTTACGATTTGACGTTCACTTGGACGACAGAGCCAGTTACGCAAGCAACGTCAGACGAATACGACAACAACTCTGGTTCAACCACCGCTGCAAAAATCTTGGCCTTGTTCCTGCTGGACTTCGACTTAAGTCCCCGTTGAACACACAAGAGGCTATCCAGATCGTCAAAGCTACCTGCAGACGACTGATCCGAGCGCGGATTAACGACTGTCACAGAAGACTGAACCGTTACAACGACAAACTACAGAAACGATTTGACCAACTAAAACAATTTGCACCGACTAACTTGACGTTGTACGAAACATTGCCGACCAACGAGCTAAGAAAACAACTGAAGATATTGGAAGGGGTTTTCTTGCGGGCCCGTGCCAGGGGCGTCAACATGGGTTGCGTCGACATATCTTTTGGTTGCCCCACTGCTTGCCGCCACGGGGTCTTTTAAGTTTGCGAGCGTGTTGTTGTGCATGTCAATGTCATCCGTCATTTGCCCGCCAGCAGTTTTGAGAAAAGGGGCTTGGTCAACATAAATTTTGTTCGCAACATCTTTGTCGGCTGCTGGCGCTCCAACATTTTCGATTTTGTGGTTGGACATCGACAGATCGCCATACATCGCAGTCGAACCGTCTCTTCGGAGAAAATACTCGTCGGCAAATCTTTTCGTCGGCCCGTCGTCCGCGAAGAAGGGTGGGGCAAGGTTGGTGATGGCATTGTTGTTCATGTTTAGGTCTTTTTGAGCAATCGTATCTAGTTTGGTTTGTAACCCCTGGTCTACATATTTTTTGTTGACGGCGTTCTCAGCGGGCGTGCTGTTATCAGCGTCTTTTAAATCTTCAATAGCATACCCCGCCATGTTCAGATCACCCAGAGCCGGATCGGCTCCGTCACGTTTCAAACAACTCGCGATTTCAGAGTCGACATAGCTTTTGTTTGTAGCATCAAGAATGTTCACAGGGTAGATCATATTGGTAACAAGATTTCTTCCCATGTCCAGGTTGCCAGTCATTGCAACAGTTCCATGTTTTTTGAGAAAAGTTGAAGGTTGGTTGTTTATTTGTATTATGCTACTTGAATGATTATCGTCAACATATTTTTTTGTGGCAGCATCTTTGTTTGATTGTGGTTCTCCAACATTTATCAAACGTTTGTTATCAATGTCATAATTACCATTATCAGTTAATTTGAATCCAACTCCATCAGCTCCTTTTGGACCTCTTTCACCTATTTTTATATGACCAACGTGATCATGTGAGAAGTAAGAAGTTAAATATACCCATATAATATTAGATTAGATATTACCATAAAAGTTTCTCTTTACTGTTTTCATTGGCTTGTCCACATAACAGAAAGAATATGGTTTATTACTTGCTTTAATATACTTATCCTTATTAATTCCAAGTTCTTGAGATATTAAGTTTCTTTCTCTTGATGATGGGAAGTCATAAAGACAAAAATGGCTGCAATTTAATCTAATTGGTTTCGGGCACCCGTAAAAAGATTGAGTGAGATATATCACTGAGCAGTTTTTATGTCGTCCTTGAATGAAATAGTCTATGAGAGGCTTCTGCTTTTTTTCACATACAAAATCATCGAATATAACCAATCTCTGTATATCAGTGTTTTGCAGTTGTTCAACTGGTAAAATCTCATCTTGACTTCATATTAAAACAGGGTAACCCACTTGTTTGCTTATTTCATCCATTTCCTCCATTAAAGTCTGATATTTGTCTTGATCAAGATTTTTAGCATTTAAATGGATTTGATCGTAATAGATCAATGGTTTGAGTAAAATATGACTCAACAAATTGGTTTTGCCAGATCCTGAATTTCCAGCAAGAAGCATCCTGAATATATTTTTCGGCATGAAAGGATACAATTGTTTGAAACAATTATTTGATTCCTCACCCCTATCATAGTTAGGTATTTCCATATAATTACATTAGATAATAACATTTAAGTTGAGATAAGTTTTTTTTATCTAACATAACTGTATGGATATAGAGAGAATAAAAAAGCTTCTACACAGTGGAATTGAAGCTGGAAATAAGACGAGAGAGGTTCGTGAGGTTTTAAAGACTTATGAAAACAGAAAACAGGATGTATATGATGAAACATCAGAATTATTTAAACCTTCTATTGATGTTCAGAAGAGTGTTAAAGAAAGCATAGACAAAAAACAGGATGAAGTCATTGAACAGTTAAAACAAAACCAACTAGCTTTAACACAAGGACTTGATGATGTTATAGAAACGAATCGCAGAGCAATTATATTAGGTTCGGAACTTCCTAAAGCCATTGAAGTACCAAAAGAGGATCAAGATGATGATATTCAAGTTGAACCTAGCAAGAAAAAAACCACCATATTAGCGATCGATAACAATTTCAATAAAGATGACAGAATTATATTAAAAAATCAATACACAAAAACTACTTGAAGAAAAGAACAAAGCTGGAGAAATCGCTAAAAGACTAGGAAGTAAAAAAGCACACACAAAAATACTAGAAGATAAACAATCTTATGAAAAAGAATTACAAACTTTGAAGAAATAGAGAAACGATTTCAGATGTACTAGCTTCTTTCAAATACACAGGGCAAGGAATTTACACACAGAGAAAAAGAAACGCCTATAACATTTCACAAAATGGACAATATGGTGGATTGATGATTGACATGCCAAAACTCTTTGGACAATTAAAAGTTGTGGCTCATAAAAACGGTCAAAAAGTATATGATAAACAGGTTGACTTTGACACACTTGGTCTCCTGACAAAAAGATTCAACAGCAAAAAGAACTACTCTGAATTGGCAAGAACTGTGTTCAATGACCTCAACAGACTGAGTGAAATACCAATTCATCGGACATCTAAGAAATTCTCAGAGCTTGGAGCTGGTGTTGTTTATTATAATAATATAGAAGACTTGCTTTCACGACTCGAGCTGCTTGGAGGGTCTATTTCTGCTGGAAATAATAGTACCGATGTTAGAGATGAATTCGTGAAGATATTACACGTTTTAAAAAGATTGAATGTCATAGATGATAAACTTTTAAACGATTTGATAAAGAAGTATATGTTTTAGTAAAATAAGAGATAAATCACGTGACCTAACCTAAAAGTCACATGACTTAACCTAAAAATCACGTGACCTAATAAAACAATATCTAATATAATAGTATATGACAGAAATCTCATTACGATTTAACAGTAAAAACAGAGACAAAGTTGGTGTTAGTTTTAGTCATGATTTTACTAAAAGATTCAATAGGCCTCTCAAATTATCAAATGAAATGAAGTATGATATTGCTGTAAAAACTATCAATATGACATACAGTTGGTATAATATCAGATAATCTTATGGAAACAATCAAATAAAATACAGTTACAACAAAGGTACAAACTGGGAAACAATAACTTTTGTTGATGGTATGTATTGACATGATGATATCAATAGTTACATTCATTAGTATATGAAAAAAATAAACATGTAGTTGTTGATGATCCCGATGATGCTAAAAAGTAGTATGGTATCAATATGTTTTTCGTTTTATCAACATATCGTATTTTGATTGAACTTGATGAAAATTATCAAGTGGATCTAAGAAATTTTGAATTCAGAAAACTTATCGGTTTTGAGTCAAAAATAGTTACACAAACAGAGTATGGAGCATATCTTCCTGATATCACAAGAGGGGTAGATGAAATTTATATTAACTGTGATAAAGTCATAGACAGTATCGTTGACGGAATAGCACCAGTACTATTGCTGTTATTCCAGTTAGAAATCTAGTCAGACCTTTACCCTTTACTTACAAACCTCGTTTTCTTTCATATAATCCAGTTTCAACCCATACAATCATTTCAATACATTTTTATGTCACTGATTCTTCTGGAGCTCCAGTTCATTTGAATGATATTGATATTGGTTGGTGACAAAATAATAGAAGTTTTAAGCAAAAGAAAGACAAAACCAGAACAGAAAGAAATAAAAACTAAAAACCCCTTAACTGCTTATGAAGTGAATGAAAGACTCAGTCAGCTTCTCTCAGGTGGAAGACTAAAAAAAACAGAAAACATTAACTGATTATGAAGTGAATGAAAGACTCAGTCGGCTTCTCTAAAAACCCCCTCAACTTTATCTAAACTTGTTGTATATGACAAACTATCGAGAATCAAAATATATCGAACGATATGAAGATGTAGTCTTTGAACTTGAGACGGTATTGATTTCTGCAGTTGCAAACGATGCTCATCAGAAGAAAACAGGTCATCGTTTCACTGTTGATAACAGTGAAGAAACTACACCATTCGAAAACAAACCATTCGAAAACAAACCGAGGCATGTATTTGTTTTCATAATCAACGATGCAAATGATGAATCTCAGACAGCTAATAAATTCTTGTATAGCACATTTTCAGTTGCAAATAATCGAACAATGACGAGTTGTCATCTTGAGGTAGGCAATGGAATTGATTATCCAGAGGTTCATTATAAACCATCAAGGGTATTCAGAGATGTTTTGAAGTATGTCCAAGGCATTAATGATTTTAGTGACGACACTCTTCTAAACAGGGGTAACTTCGACACCATATTCCCCTTTATCTATTTCGATCTAACAAAACAGAAAACAGATATTCGGGATGGGATGACAAAACTAACTTTCAAATACACTTTGAGTGGTGGAACAAACGCGGATTATAGTGTATATGCTTTGGTCCTCAATGAACAGGATATTGAGATGAGAAAGACTGATGGAAAATTAATCCTGAGATCAATGTAAAAACCTTTTCTTTTCTTAAATACAATCTAATTCTAAAACTTTTATCTAATTATATATTATAAGACTACTTATCCTCGCGGAGTGACACTTTCACTGGGTCAGAAAGAAAGGCTTGCAAAAGCATTCAAAACAAATTCAGCTATAACAATTAGATTATGAAAAGAAGAATTGTCTGGTAATGATCAACTTATGTTGACAAAGACACAGATCAACAAACTGATTAAAGCCAAAAATATGAACAAAGGATCAGACATCAAGATATCAAAAACACAGATCAGAAAAGCTGTAGTTGGTGGTTCTTTGGCAAGTCTCCTTGGAACAATTTTACCATATGCAACTACAGCTGTATCAAAAGCAGCTCCAGCATTGGCAACAGGTGCTCTTTCAGCTCTTGGAAGTCTTGGAATTGATAAACTGTTTGGAAAAAAGGGAGGTTTTCTTGTACTTTAAAGCAAGATCAATCAGTTGATAGCTTATAAAAGTATGTTGACTAAAAAACAAAAAGAAGATATTGTCAATGCTCTGCAGTCTGGTGGAGAACTTGTTATCAAACCAACAAAAACTCAGTCTGGTGGTCTTTTTGGAACACTTTTAGCGAGTATTGGAGTTCCTCTGCTTCTGAAAGCCTTGACTGGAAAAGGTTTACACGTTGAAAGAAGTCGTCCGAGACGATCAATACCTGTGCATGTTCCAGATGCCATGGTAGTGAAAAACGATGGTGGATATCATGATTTAATACCATGGCAATCACCACCCGTTGTTGGTACATGGGACGAAAACCCAATCGGTTTTGGATTAAAAAAAACTCAAAAAAAAAAAGAACACCCAAAGGAAAAGGTCTTCTGCTAGGCAAAAACAGTCCTTTCAATTCAATCCCTATACTTGGAACAATTCTTTAAGACAAAAACACAATCCTTTTAATTCTTTAAGACAAATTCATTAATAAAGCATTATCCAACTTTGATTTATCGAATTGGGTAAAACAACTTAACATCAAACATTTAAGAGGAGTTTTTAGTCGGGACACTTTACCAAAACAAATCAAAAACAAAGAATGTGGAATAGTCAATCTTGACACCCGGATCGGACCTGGCACTCACTGGGTATGTTATCGGAATATCGACACATACTGTGAATATTTCGATTCTTTCGGATTGATGATGCCAACAGAAGTTCAAAAATATATGGCTACAAGTAGAAAACAACTCGTATACTCTGGAGATGAGATACAAGAGCGTGATGCTATGTTGTGTGGATATTGGTGTTTGTACTATCTTCTCGAGAGACAAAAAGGTAGATCAATTCTAAATATAATACATGATAAAAAACTGAATAAATCCTTCATCATGAAATACTTCGAAAATATAATATAAAAAACTAAACCTTATCTAACTCACTTGTATATGAAATCATATTGTGTCAGACAAAAAAAACACTGAATGTATACCAGGTAGTGAAAGGTTTGAAAAAACAAAAAATGATCGATTGATGCTTAAATGCACTTGCGCTGAATGTGGAATCATAAAAACAAAATTCGTTAAGAACCAGGGTCTGATTGGCCCGTCTGAAGGGGCGGGCATTATCGACAAACTTTTGGAGCAGGCAAATCCATTGAACCGGTTAAAGGCTGTTTCAACAGGGATAAATCTGCTGATAAACTTATTAAGGCACTGACTGGACCAACTATGTCTGAAAAAGATGCTAAAGCCCTTGTTGCTGGCTATAAGAGAGAATACAAAAAGTATAAGGATAACGGTGGAAAAAAGAGTTATGGACAGTGGGTAATAGATATGGGATACGGGAAACGAGCATAATTTTTGAAAATATCTAACTTACTTATAAAATATCTAACTTACATATATAATGACAAAATTATATTGTGTCAAACAGAAGAAAGACACTGTGTGCCAGGATCTGAGCGATATGAAAAAACAAAAAATGGTCGATTGATGCTTAAATGCACTTGTGCTGAATGTGGAATCACAAAGACTAAATTCGTTAAGAACCAGGAAGGGGTGGGTATATTAAGTTCAGTAGCAGATACTGCTCTTGAGGGTTTTCTTCGTCATGGTGTCCCTTTTCTAGCAAAGAAGGGTCTTGAGCTGGTAGATATTATGCATCCGAGGCAATGAGAAACCCAAAGCTGCAGCAAAAAGCCATTGATTTTGCTCTAGATAAAGCTAAACCAATTATAAGTAAAGTTGGTAAAGAGGGTTTGGTACAATTATCAACAAAAATTAGACCAAAACGTAAAGACGGAAAACAATTGCATAAAACCGATATCAAGGGATTGGATTACGGCGGTGCTGTTGACATTCACAAGATGATCGGTAAACTACCAAAACCAAAAAGTGGACGGACACCCGGACAATATAAATACATGGGGCCTTATAACCCCCTCGATAAACAGAGTATGATAAAAGCACAGGTGAGGTCACAAAATGGTATGTCCAACCTTACAACAAGGTAGATGAAATAGCAGCACATCATGATATATGTTATGATATGGAAAAAATAAAGGTGATTGTGACAAAAAAATGGTCGAGTCACTTGATCAAATACCATATGGTGAGATGCCAAAATGGGGTCAAACAGCTAAATTCTTAATCAACACAAAACAGAAACTAGGTTTGGGTGTTAAAAAGCAAAAAACGGAAAAAGCCGTCGAGTGAAGAAAACTGGCAAGAAAAATTAGCAGATGAATAACATAAAACAATAAAAGGCAACTTTACTCGACGGCGTGTGATTGTAAATAAAATTGATGAAATATGGGCTGCTGATCTTGTTGAAATGCAAAAATTCAGCAAATGGAATAAAGGTTATAAATATCTTTTGATGGTTCTCGATGTTTTCAGTAAATATGGTTGGATTGTTCCTCTGAAGGATAAAAAGGGTGAAACTGTAACTGAAGCATTTCAAACAATATTCAAGGAAGGCAGAAGCCCACAATATCTATGGGTTGATAAAGGTAAAGAATTTTACAACAAACACTTGAAGGACTTGCTAGAGAAAAATGGCATACATATACATTCCACTGAAAATGAGGAGAAGTCCTCAGTGGTTGAAAGGTGGAATCGAACAATGAAGTCCAAGATGTGGACACAGTTCACAATTCAAGGTAATACACACTGAGTACATAGACATATTACCTAAAATATTAAAACAGTACAATAACACAAGACATTCAAACATAAAGATGACACCCACAGAGGCTTCAAAGAAAAAGAATGAAGGAATAGTGTATTTTAATTTATATGGTGAAATGGAAACATTACAACATAAACCAAAATTTAAGGTTGATGACAAGGTCCGAATATCCAAGTATAAACGGAATGTGTTCGACAAGGGTTATACACCAAATTGGACAGAAGAATTCATAATAGATAAGATCCAATACACTAATCCAATCACATACAAACTAAAAGATCTCAGAGGTGAAGATATTGAAGGGAGTTCTTATGAACCTGAATTATTAAAAGCCAAACAGAATGTTTTCCGTATTGATAAAGTCATTCGGAGGGATTACAAGAAGAAACAAGCTTTAGTGAAGTGGAAGGGGTATAGTGATGATTTCAATAGTTGGATACCATTCGGGGATTTAAAGGATATGTGAGAAATGAAAAATCGCATGTCAGAAACGAAAAATCGCAAGTGAGAAATGATGATTGTACCAAAATGGTCAAGTCACGTGATCAATATATGATTGTGCCAAAAATAAACAATATTATATGATTGTGCGAATAAAAGTAAATTCAACCATATTAGAATTTTATAATGTCACCAAAATAACTATAACCTCAAATACAATATATTTATTCATTAAAAACAAAACAAAATAACTATAACCTCAAATAAAAACTATCTAACCTATATATAATAACAGAAGCATATAATTTTGAAGCGATTAGGTCTGACGCAAAGCTGGGGTTTATTAGCGCGCGAGATTAGCCAATCAGAATTTACTTCCTAATATGGATACTCGACATCCTTGCGTGATCGTACAGGGAAAAGCTGCATCGCAATGTAAACAAACGTCAACAATGCATTGTAAAAGAAAATTACAGTTTGTTGAGGTCAGGTTTGACCAAAGTGGGACGCTTATTCCATCTAAACGCCCTAGAGTTACTGCCAACGGACACTCCAAAGGCAACTTCGCGAAATTAGGAAAAGAACAGCGCAGGGAATGTGAAATTGAAAGTGCTTTAAGTTCATGTAACGATCCGAGCGCAAATGATCAAGAATATTTGTCATTCCGGCAGCGAGGATATCGTTTTATCGCTCCGCGACCAGCCCAGCTATGTGCAGAAAATAACCACAAGATGGCTAGTAACACCGTAAATGTCCTTCAATCGGAGACCTCAAACGTAGCCGGGAACGAAACGCCAACAAAGTCATCATGTATGCCGATCCATTCCGCTCATTCAGATGTATCCGATGATTGGATTCAGCGAGTCATAAAAGTTATCTCTCGCAAAGCTCCAGGATTTCAATTCACATTGTGGAAGGCTGGTCACGGTGAAGTATGTATGGTTTCAAAAACTGACTTGTCTGGGTACGATCCTAACTTGGTGTTTGCGAGTGGTTGTGCTCCGGTGTGTTTACATGTTTCCTCGGATGGGAACTACGCCATTAAAGTACTCTTTCGTGATGCATTTAAAGGCACATTTAAGGATGAAGATGATTTTGCCTCTCTCCTTGATGTTATGAACAACTACAAAATTTGTCCTGGCCTGAAAACGCCACCAGAGGTCAACTCGGCTTTGAAACGGGCATGGGGTTTTCCCTTCCAAAGAGCGGACAGCCATAAATATTTGCTGTTACACCTACCTGGCAACAAAAAGCAAGTGCCTGGCTCCGCCCTCTTTGATGTATGTACGAATTGCAAGAAACTTTACCGGAAACTGAATAATATCGCGAAGAAACGTCGAAGTAACCGAAGAAATCGTGTGCTAAAGTCTTCAACGTGTAATTGGAAGTTCTTAAGCCCGAAAAGTGCGAAGAAAAGACTGCGTAACTTAACGGCGGATGCTCGGCGACTAACGAAGGAGGTGGAAAGAAAAAATCACAGATGAGCACTCCAATGTTTTGCAAAACATGTCAGATGGTTATAACTTCTTTGTTGGCTGGGCTGACTATGCCTGGGCACAACTATTAGGTATGATTTGCATTCTTTAAAAAAAATGAAATGTCCATTGTGACAGTTCTCTCGTTGACAGATTGCCTGTTTGGGATCTATTCTACACTCCTCTATAATATATTAATTTCCAGCTTCTATTTGCTCCTTAACGCACACCATAAATATTTATTGGTAGAGTGATTGTTACGAGACAAACATAAATGGACAGCCTTAAGAAGCAATGTACAATGTATGTACTTCACACTTGTTTTTTTTTCCAAATCATTTGACAATTTACAGAACCAAACTTGACTGCTTCCAACCAAAAAGGGTTTCTTGCATGGCAAGTAACATTTCTTCAATCATATTATTCAATATTTATTGTTTATTTTGACCAAATAAATGTCAAAGCAATTGATATTTCATCATAACCGTTTTAATGGCAGAGGCAAGTTTAATGAGACTTAAAAGTCCAAATATCAACAACTCATTATTAAGAAGCTTGCTAGGTAATCCTAGTCTCCTTTGCAGCTGTTATTTGGGTCGTCATGCAACGCTCCTCCCACTAATGGCTGCTCACTTGAGCTTTGCATGCCTTTCCCTCAAACTGACCAATAAGGAGCAGGCTTCCATTTTCTAGAGACCTGGTCCTAGTCCTTGTCTTGTTGTGTTTTTGGCGGCAAATATAACAAGAAATATGATTGGCACAGCTGCCAAGGATTACATGCATTTTATTGGTTCTCGATAACAGAGGGAAAGGAATATAGATCTCAAGTGAGCAGCCGTTGGTGGGGAGGAGTGTTATGTGACGACCCTAATAACGGCTGCGAAGGAGACCAAGGTAATCCAAGCTACACGAAGAAGAATTTGAAAGTACAACAGAAATAATTTCATGTCAAACTTTTTCCCTCTTGTTATTTAATTTTTTCCAAAATTAGAAGCCACTACCAAACCTTTTTACTGTCCCTACAGACATGGGATTTAACAAGACTAATGTATTATGGCTTCACGGAGTTCTGCGAACACTTCATAAGTAACTTCCCAGGCTACTACATATGGCCTCTCCGGTTAAATGGAAGTGCACTTGAAACAATATTCAGTCAGCTGAAATTCAGCATGAATGGCCAGTTGTCCAGTGTCAACTATTCAGCAGCCCTCACAACACTGAAGCTAAAACGACGCATTCATGGGTGGAGGGGAAAGTTTGTTTACAGAAAGACACCATTATATGTAAGAGAAATTTCACTTAAGAGAAAGTAGTATTCAAGTTTAGAGAAAGATATCTTTCATGCAGTGTATAATCATTGTAGCCTAAACAATGAATTGATAACAAAAAATGTTTTCATTATCTTGGAATAAAAAAGGTACATGTATCTTTTGCATAAACAAACACCAGAGTCAGTATTATTGTACAATTCATTTTATTAGTAGGCCACATGCAAAAAGTGATGTAAATATGAGCAAATTAGTTGTAAACATATTCGTATAATTGAGGTACGATGTACGTACATGCAGTTATACTGTTAGAACCTGAGTAAGAAAAATGGTACATATATGCAGTTATAATAACTTGAGTAAGAAATGTTTTCAATAAAACAGTAACAAGTATTTTATTATGCAACAATTTGCTTCTTGTAACAATATAAAAAAGAACCATAACAATTGAAGATTGTCAGCATCAATTATTAAAATCACTAAAGAGTTATTTTCCCCAAAGGTATGTTGCAGTACATGAAGACACATTATTGCAATGGGTAACAAATGGTTAACTCTCAACATCATGACATATTCTACTAAAGTACCCTGTCTGTCATACTACTCTGTCTACTACTCCACTCATAACTACACTAACATGATGTCTAGAGTTTATTTCTAAGCTGTTAAATCACAACTACAATTCCCTAGTGGTTTGGAACTCTCTCTTTCATACCATAAATCTGGATTTCTTACTCATACACAGACACACATACTTCGCAGAAACGCATGATTAAGGTTAAGCGATGATGAGAAACATTTGACTGTTCAAATTACACAAAATGTAAACCCAAACAGTTCCACTCTCATCTTGTGATATAGAAAATATTTTCAGGGAAAAAAAGACTAATATTCTGTGGTTAATGTCTTAAATGCATCTTCTGATTAGCTGGCAACCTTCAGCTTATTCCTTAACATAACTTGTCTGTCCTGTGTTTGTCTCTCATGATGTTCCTCAAGACATTTCTGTGCTCTAACAAATTCATTGCATCTGATGTTGAACATTTTGCGTAACAGTCTATTGTAAAGATCTAATTTCATACTTGGGGAAATTGTAATACCAAGGCATGTCAGTGCTTCATAAAATTTCCGCTTTATGCCACTGTCACTCATCACCTGTTGTTCGGCAACCTGTATCAGCCAATTTAATTATCAGTAAAAAATCATAAAACAATGGTAATACTTCTACTAACAATGAAGGCATGTTGAAGAACCAAGATCACGCAAATATCTTGCACCTGCAAAATGTGTTGGTGTGTTGCAGAAGAGTTCCATTTACTGCAGCTGTAAAAAGGTAAGGTGCTAACAATAAAAAAAACCATATAACCACATTTGATGACAAGAAGCATATGCCTCTGTGCTAACCTACTGTATTCAGGTACTGATTGGTTTCCAATTTTTGAAAATGCAAAGGGGTTATGCACCAGTCAAAGTAAACCCTGAACTCCGCCCCCCACCACCCTGGGATAAAGGTAGGGAATGGTTCTGAATACTGTACAAAAATTGACAAATGTCCCACCATATGGAGAAATATTTTGTGGACAACAGCACACGTCCCACCCTCTAGCTGCCCTGTTGGATTCGAACAAATCCCTACTAATGCTCCACATCCCCCAAGACAAGAATGACAAACAAAACAAATGCCCCACATCCTTGGGGCACAAAGAGCTGCCAATGAGGTGATAACTCCCCACCAAAGCTCCACTTATGCTGGGTTGGGGTTTAAACTGACTGGTGCATTAATATCTCAAAGGGAAATAATGTGAAATGAAGTTAGGAACGGAAATAATGCTATTGATACTCAGATGCTTGTTAACAGACCTAGGGGTGATATCTTGCTTAAGTCTAAACTAACCTTGAAGAGTCTTCTGCCAAACAACTGATATCCATTTTGATTCACAACCCTTCCGAATATACTTGCGTAAATTTCCGCAGGAAAGAAATAAGTTCCATCTTTAAAACAAGTAAGTTTCCTTCGTCAAGACTGTACAGAAAATTGGGGATGTTTGTCTTTTCGTGATCCTCCATTTTCTCAAGAGCGTCAATTTCCATGCATATCATATTCTTGAGACTCTGTTTAGATCTCGAAAGTTCTATGGCAATTTGTCGCAAACGTTTTTTTCAGTTTCGGTGCCGCCGCAGAACCTAGCTTTAAAAGCGAAACATCGTCCTCAGAAATGTTAATACTCTCTCTAGCAACCATGACTGTACATGAAACTGTAGCTTCCTGACTCTCCCTCACAAACTTAAAACCAGCGATCACAACACTCTCCAGAATACACGACACTATCTCTTTGCCGCGCGATGGAACCGCCTTCACTATTTCCTCCACATCTCCGCTAGCTAGCACCTGCCTGACAAATTCATACCACCTCACCTGTATTAAGGCATGCGTGTCAAACGAACCCTTAACTCTTTCGGAAAATAGATCAAAGAAATGATCATTACAACGCTTCACCAAACCACGAAACGGTCCACTCGCCTCCAGCACATCCACATTTGCGGCCGTATTGGAATTAAAAAAAAACTGAAGTTTGCTCTAGCCTCTCTGAATATCCTTTCAACCACAGTCTCCTCCGGGAGCGCTTTCCCGGTTAGGCTAATCGATTTTATTTTTGCTCTGGAGAGCCTTTTGACGGACTCTGCGAGCTGCCGCCATTTTTTCCAAATGAATCTTTATTCCATATTTGGGCTAAAATGCATCTGTGCTTCTGATTGGTCGGCTAATAAACCCCAGCTTGTTTCGTAACATTACAGGGCAATTTAGACGCTTCGAGGTTATATGCTTCTGATAATAACAAAGATACAGCATATATATCAATAGGCTTCTTTCTTATTCTCTCATTATAATATGCTGTACTTGCTATGGTGGCCAAAAAGGTGTTTCTTTCTGGCTATTATTCTATTTCTTATTCAAAATATACAGTTAGTTCATTGATTTTATTCTGTTTCTTTGATTGTAACTTTATCAATGCATCTTCTTTTGAGCATTTTACATATCTTGCATCAGAATGATATCTTTTTCCGTCAATAATACTATCAATGAACCAGCGTTTGTTTTTTTGCGTCATCTTTGATTGTTAATTTCTTCTCGAGTTTTGCTATTCGCTCCTCAAGTTGTTTTTTATTTTCAATACTTACAGTATATTCTATTTTTTTGGTTTTTATTGGATTCGCCTTGATGTTTAATAATAGCTTACCATACTTTTCAGCATATTTTTGAATGTATCCATTTTCAACCCTTTCTAGACTCTTCTTGTCGTTACTTGGAGCATTAACAATCAGTTCTATTTTTGGGTTTGCATTTTTGTATTTGTATACTTGGTTTTTATTGTCTATTAGGTGCCGTTTTAGTCTTGTTTTCAGTTCTTCACATGTTGAACCAACATAAATCATATCATTGTTAAATACCACCTTGTAAATCTTTCCGTTTTTATAAAGACTATTGAATCTACTAATATATACATTTAGCCAAGCCTAAAAGCGGAGCTCCAAAAGAATTCTTTTTCTACTGGCATTAACATATAGTCTGCTTGTCATATCACCCATCTGACCTCACTCAAGCTACAGACCCAATGCTCCAAAAAATAGTATGGAAAGGTGATCTGAGCCAGTGGCACAGTGGATTTGGACCCTCCAGTCCAGATCTGCTTGTGGATCAGATTTGGACCCCCTAGTCCAGAACTGCTAGCAGATATGAACCCCCTTTTACGGATTTGGCCCCCCCTCCCCTAAAAACAAGCGTTCTATTGAGTAAGGTAATAAAAATTCCTTTGCAAATTGAGTTTGGAGATGTTAAAAAGCAAAATAAAAATTTTGAGGTAGGTTTTTTTAAAAATAATCTTTAATACTTTGTGTAAAAAAGAACCTGCAACGCTAGTTTGCATCTATCATTTTTTAAAACAAAACATTTCTTAACATCTTAGAGCAATACCTAAGGACAGGTCTATTTCCCCGTCCAACTGTAGGCTACTTAGTTATGGTTTAGAGCCACTAGAAATTGGTGGAGAAGCCTGGTGAATGCTATTTTGAATGAGTATCCGACATCAGATATATAGTGATTCAGATCATCACTTCATAATGAATGCAATTTCATTTATCCAAAGCCTCCCATGAGACAGTTGGAAATCAGAAATTGTGTATCCTCAATATATGTATGCCTAAAAAAAATTATGAAAGAAAGATACATGGAAATCAATAAAAATATTTAGATGATATGCATTAAGGCCAAGATATTTCTTTTGATCAGTTACTTCTTGACCTTACTATCCCAAAAAACTTCTTGCTGACATTAAGCTCATCAATCAAAAAGAAATCCAGCTGCTCTTCTGGCCAGCCAAGTGCAAGACTAAGCAACTTGATAATAAAATATTGGGGATTTGGTTGATATCACTATCAAGGTAATTAACAATGTAGTATGAGGACTTAAGGTAATGATTCACCAAAGCAAAAGTGCTGGAAATCTGTGTTAGCCATCTTAACTTGATTTTCTATTCTCCATGTACATTTGAAATTGCACAACATACTTCATCAAACATCAAAAATCCCATTAAACATTAGTGCCAAATGTCATCCAAACATACCACAAGATTGGTGTGACCAGCTATGAATAAAATTAATTGAAAGACTGCATGCAGGAGAAGGAAGTACATTGATGAGAAAGAGCTTACTTTAAGTTTAATTTTAAGTTTTAAGTTTAATAATTCCTTTTCATGCGAATACATCTAAGTTGATACCAAAAAGGAAAAAAAAAAGTGCATGACTGGAGAATAATTGGGATAAAGTAAATTCCCATACAAAGAATATTATCTAATACAGTAATAGCCCACGTATAAGAACCTGGGTTTTAAGAACGTGTTAGGCTAAAATTTTCATTTTAAGCCCCCTCCACATAAGAACCTATTAAGGCTAAAATTTTAAGTTAGGTTCTTATCAGTGGGGTTGCTGTAAAAGTGTAAAGGTAGAAACTGCTGAATGAGTTTCTTTGTTATGTTTTGTTAAAGACATACTGTACCTGCACTGAACTGCCTATAGGCATTTCTCTATGGTACAAATAAATGATTTATACTGTATGATGAGATGATATTTATCATATATATAGTATATTCAGATAAAATTCATATGAAAATATAAGAACCTATTTTAAGAACCTTGGTAGCCTAAATTTGCTTTAAGTACCATTTATATAAGAGCCTATTTAGGCTAAATTGGAAAATTCAGGTTCTTTTACCTGGGCTATTACTGTATTACACATTCCAAAAACTAAGAGGTGAAATTTAAACGTGGCCCAAAGCTAACCTAAATCAAATTAAATCGAATACTTGTCTCTTACAAGTCACCCCTGCTTTGAGTTGACACTAAAAATAAAGAAGTAAAATTGAAATACAATCCAAAGCTACATACTTGTCACTCACAAGCTACATCTGATTTAAAATTGACACAAATAATGTAATAGATAGGACTTAAAACTGCTTAACCCATTGACTACCGTAGGTTTTTACATTTTCGGAGTGATTTTCCACTTATAAACGATGAATAGCAATTCGTGACTCTTTATTTGAACTACCAGGGAAAAGTGGTGCTGTCCTAAGCCACTGGAGGCTCAAGGTTTCTGAAAACGTCATTTTGACGTAGCTATTTTTTATCCGTGAAGCGACAACAATGGCCCAAGTTGGGTTTGCTTGCGATTTCTGCTAAATTTACAGCCATTTTTCATCTTTAGCGGCTGCCTGATGAGCATCATTAAGCGTGACGGTAGCTAAGAGTCCACTTTCTCAAAGAATCGAGCAAGGTGATGTACTTTGTTGTTGAATTTGGCTTGTTACTCGACGAACTGGGAATTTGGCCGGTCGAACACTTAGTACCTTTGGGACTCGACTATTGATGAATTTCTGGACCTACCGCCACATATTTTGGAATTTCTGTGTACTGAAGATGACCACAAGAAGGAAATTTTGGCGGTAGGTCGGAGTGGCTATGTGAAAGAATTGGGGAAGTAACGGGCGCTGTCAAAAATTCTCGTTAGTTCCCAGCATGCAATGCGCTCAAGATGTTGAAAATGTCGGGAAGGCCCGAATGCACTGGAACAAAAGGCTGTATCTACGCTCGGGAGAAGAATATGAACAAAAAAAGTCATTTCTAAGCTAGAAAAAGGACTGAATTTCGTTATGATGGTTGAATTTTGGTTTTTGGACGATGATTTCCCTAAAAAACATGAAGGCAAAAAGGGGCATTTTTGTTGTTTCTCTTTGACGTTAAAAACGGCCAGTTTCGTTCTTGTCCAAACTCAAAAGGCCATATTTGGTAAAAATCGCTACGTTTCTTGCATTTATTGGATATCCAAATTTAAAGGGCATTCCATTTCGTGCTCACAACTAATAGTTAAGGCAATATTCGTGCGATTGAGAAAGTTGCAATGTTTTGAAGCATGAGAGTTTTTTACGGCCGGTTTTGGCCGGCACGGGTGCCAATGGGTTAAAGAAGGTGCATGCATGATTGTTGGGAATTAGATAATTGCCTGACAACACAATGTTTTTCCCTATAAACTCGCGCTAAAATCACTCACTCACGATAGAATTTTAAACAGATATATTTGTCTCTCACGATGTCCCGATCTCGATTACAACACACTTCGATTTCTAGAACAAAAGATACAGCAAATTGTTCAATGTGTTCTCTGATTGGTTAAAGTTACTAACGATGACAGGTTCGATGCCTATCCCTTTCCAGTCAACTAAACAATCGAATTCTATACGCATTAAAATTGTTTTCATTACGTAAACACACGATTTCCGACATGATGTTCGATGGAACACCATTCCAGTCTGGTATGTAGCGATTATAAAAAGAAAAGCTGAAGGCCATATATATATATATTTAGCCAGGCCAAGCCTAGAATCGGAGCTGCACACTCTCACCGAGCAACTTCGCATGGCTTTATTTGGGCCAGTTTAATTTGTGTCCAAAACAATTGAGCAGCAGCAGGGAAAACGAAGAGTTTTCGATAGCAAACGTTTGCAAAAAAAAAGAGAGACATTCGTGAGTCCTAACTACTTTCAGATGAAAGCGTAATGGCATTCAAATCGGATAAAAAAATACACTACAAGCGAACAAAGTACGATGCGAGTGTTTTGCTCGAAGAAGGAGAAGGTGGAGAAATTAAACAAGACTAGCTTGTTATAAAAATAGCTTGTACTGATTAATCTAGAAAAATCGTTATTTGTTTTGACATAAATGCTCGAAGAAAAGACAATAAAGGGTAAAAACTGATCATTAAGAGCAGTCAACAGGAATTGACCGCGGTTCAAAAACAACAGAACAACAAACATAAGTATTACAAGAAAACAAAGCAAAATACGAATAATATTTCTTCGAAGATTCTTGGAGAAGGTGGAGAAATTAGACAAGTAACAAAACTTGCTTAGCAATTTTGACATAAATGTCCGTAGAAAAGACAAAAAAGAGATCCACACCTGATCGTTTAGAGCAGTCAACAGGAATCACTGAGGCAGCAATCACTCGGAACGCGACAGAGCTGAATAATAGCGCCATTTCCCACAAAATCTTTCCTTGGCTGACACAAAACGCTAAAGAGCTTTGATAGCCTGGTACTTCCCATGTCTTCCGAAGAACCTTCTTCAATTAATGATTCTCAGTGGCAAAGCGTCATCAAGTTAACGAAGAAAGCGCTTGCCAAACCACACCAGCATTTCTCTCGCAGACCCGTTCACTATAAAAATTATCAAAGCCAGCCCAGCCAGTCAACCCATTTCGGTGTTTTTAACATCCAAACGCTGATTCTTACCGGTTCAAACAAATTAAGACGGCATGTTTATAGACGGCGAAACTTAATATTGCTGTTTACAGACCGCTTTCGACGAAGATCTCTAAAACATTTTCAAATGACGAGTGAAGCGCGCTGGTCTTTGACATTTTTGACAGCATTTTGACAACTTTATGTCAGATTTTGAGAAGTGCACATGCACATGCATTTGATCGGCTTTCTTTTTTACTCGAGCTTGAGTTTCCGCCTTTAATGCTTAATTTTACGAGGACTCATTGTGATTACGTGTTATTAAGATAAGGGCAAAAGTTTCTTAACGCTGTTGAGGTACCAAGGTCGAAAAACAGTCAGCCAAGCCGAGTAAAAACACTCGTTCGCTTGCAAAGAAAATAACGTAACAAAACAAACAAACAATTCAACTACTTCTTTGCGTCCAAAACGAGTAAGATGATTGTTATTTATATCCATTCAAGAGAAAAAGACAAGTTTCATTCCTGAACAAAAGTAACAACGATTAAACCAAATGTTAAGCTTCTATTTATTTAATTTACCTCACAGTCCTGCGCTGTGTTGTAGAGGTTTCTACCACTTGAAAATACGTAAGCTTCAGTAAAGTAAAACAAGCATCCGCAAAAATAGCAAACGGTTTGTCCAAAGAAAGAGCTTCTTCCACAGAGTTTGAGCTACTCATTCCTGCCATTAATACCGGTGAACTGTTAAGTGACTTTTCTTGGTGAGATGCAAGATGCCGCGGTGAAGTGAAAGCCCTTGAAGCGTTGAATTATACTGTTTTCAACCACACAATCGATCCAAGTTTTCCTGAGAAAAATCTTTCGTCCTTCCTTTAATCACTTGAAAATTCACCTTCCGGAGTATCTTTTGACAAGTTCTTGATTTTTATGCGAAAGACAAACTTCGATCGAAGAAGATGAAGTTGTTTTGCTCAAAATAAAGAAACCAAGTGAATGTGAAATTACGAGCCGCAGAAAGCGCGCGAAAAATTTTAAAGGGCTCGATTTGGTTTGGGTGTCCCACACCTGGCTTGAGCCTGCGATCCAATCGAAAACAAGTACCTGGTCAGCGGTCAACTTCAAAAAAACAGCTGACCTCGATGAGGTCTTAACTTGAGCCCGCGATATGGTCACGTGACACTGGTCAGCGGATACCTTGTTTTGACAGGTGTCAATTGGCTGTAAGATGGATGTCCAGTAAGTCCAGTATCAAAGGCGTACGCTGTAATGAAGCTGGTCAGCTGGGCCAGGTGGAGTATAGCCGCCATGTTGGATTATTATGATTATTATTAGGATATTATTAATTATTGGGCGACTCCGTCGTCGTCGTCGTGCGTACGCGCCCACGAGCAATACCGCTAGCCATTTTTACCATGAGAAAAGCAGTTGACGGGTTTCTATAGGTATGGTGCTCCGCTTGGCGGCCCTTCGGGCCGCCGGAGCTCCGCTATTAACAAGCTCCAAAATTGGTTGCCCTCTATTGAAATACTTATTGTTTATCTCTTTGTTGTTCAAATGTATGTACTCTAGCTTAGTGGTTCTACTTAATGCTGTATATAATTGTTTTTTATCCATTCTATTGACATCATATATGTGATAAGGTTCTTTAATATCAGCTCCTTGGTATTTGTAAACAGTCACGCAAAAACTTGGAATGAAGCTTTCGGCAAACTCCTTTTCATCAAACCATTCATTGTGAACCTTAAAACTCCTCCCATTTATATCACTAATTACAAATTCCATTGTATTGAAAATCTTTTTGTCCTTGATGTTTGTTGTTGCAAGTATTGGCATGCCTCGACACACTTTATAAGTTTCTTTTTTACCATCATATTTGAAATCCACAGTTTTGTATCGTTTGTTTTTTGTGAATTGGTTACAACAGTCAGTATTAACCTTTATTCTCGTCGTGTTCAAGTAACATATTCTTATAAAGTTTTTGATTGATTGGTTGAAAATGTGTGGATAATTTACCATGTTTCAGGAATATGTTTAACATCTCATGAGTTTGTTTGTCATATCTACACGAGCTCTCTTTAAAATGAGGTGTTTTGATCTTTGGACACATTTCATGAACTGTTTTTGAATACAAATAGTTGTAATTAATTTGACTTCCACCTTCAACCGGTTCACATTGATTGGGGTCTCCAAACATGTATACAGTGTTATTGAACATCGTGTATGCCTTGTAAATTAATGTCATCCATTTGTTTGGTACCATACTAAATTCTTCAATGAATATGGTCTTGTTCTTGAGACTGTCGATATCTCTTCCATTCCATTCATAAAAGTAAGAGTCAAATGTATGGCATATTTTATTGGCCTTTTCCTTGTCGAATCCCTTTTGAATTAATTTACGTTTAACATTCTCGATGGCTTTATTTGTGAATGATAAGACGAGAGGATTTTTTGCATCCATTACCATCTCACATAGTTTGGTTGTTTTACCCGAACCCGCTTGACCATTAAATATACATCCTTTACCACTTTTTACTTTGTAGTCTAAATTCATTTTTTCTCTATAATGTTTCTCAAAGTAAACCAGTTCACTGTCTGTAACATATGCTCTGCCTATTTTCTTTGTACTAAACTTGACGTCTTTTTTATTTCTGAACAACTTTTTGGGATTACTGATATATATTCCATCTGTGTTATAACCATAAAGTACACTATCTTCGCCATGAGTTGCTTCAAGTTGCAGACATTTTAATATGGCTTCAGAAATGACAAATCTATTGATACTCGTATGGTCTGAGAATATGCGATCCACTGTTTGTTCCCTGACAAGAAAAATGTTGTTGTAATGATCAATTGTTACATTTTTACCCTCACTTAGGCCAGAAGTCCAACAACATAAGGCTGTATCATGATCTGTACAAGTGAAGCCATGATTCATCTTATTGTATTTTCGCCCTAGTTCTCCGATGAAACTGTTTGCTAATTTCTTTGCTTCACTTTCCTGAAAATTATCGAACATGTACCTTATGAACCCACTAAACGTATCTGGTTTGAGAGTCTACTTTGTGACAATTTTATATTTGATTTGACTTTCAGGCATGTACAAAAAATCAACAAGGTGTGATACCAGGTTAGAGCTGTAAAAACCAGCTTCAATTTTAATGGGGTTACTGTAGAAGTTGATAACTGTTTCGTCAATATAAAATTCAGCACATTGATTGAGGTCACTCTTACATTCAAAAGGCTCAATAATGTCATAAATACTATAAACTGGTATTTCACGGCTGTTGTTTAACAATATACTTGGATAACATTTTGATATATCGATATTGACAACATCGCGTATATTATCCATTGTACACCATTGTAAGGCCTTGGGATAGTATTCATCTAATATTTGCCGCGTATTTGTATTGTAAGATGATTCCGGAATGAATCCGTTTAATTGCTTGAATAAGCTTTTTGCAATTGATGTATAGCTTTGGTTTGTCCATTTGAAGTCATGTGTTTTGTATATTTCAAATAGTTTGTCACAGATAGTTTTTCTCATATCATATTCCTCATTCATGAGATACATATTCTTTTTGTGATCAATAAAACCATCGAGAACGCCATTATTATTCCAATGTAAGTATTCAACATAATAATTTTCATTCCTACTATACAAATCAATAGCATCTTTCATTTTTACATTTTCAGGAAGGATAATATGATTTTCTTTGTTAATCTCATATATTTCCTCAACATTTCCAATCTTCGTGACATTTTCATGCCTTCTTGTCCACATGAGTTCAGACATGTGTTTCAATAAATCATTACAACCCCCCCTGGTTTGCTTTTGATGCAACATTTGCGAGTTTTTCATTTGTAATAGGGAAGCAATGATGATCTTTTACGATATACACTAAAACAACATTTATACGCGTATTAGTTGCAATATATGTGATAAATTTTTTGTACCTGGAATCAAAAGCATGGATTGATACATTACTGTGACAATCTTTTACCCAATTAATCAACTCTTCGGTACTAATCATTTCGCCTTCAGGTACGTACTCGTATATCTCAGTTTTCAACTTGTCATAAGTATACGTTTTAAACCCTGGTTGACCTCGAACTTGATCCCATACATAATCAACAACACACGTATTTTCACCATGGCTTTTAATAGGTCGTTGATTGTTTAATAAGTATGACTCGAGTTTGTGTTTACCCATTTTGTGGTGTTTGAAATACTTCTTATCAAGCGTAATAATCTTACTACTAATAGCCGATATATATTCACCCGACAATACGTTGAAGTGTTTTGTTAATAATGTATACATGGTAAATTTATAGACATCTTGTTTACTTAAATTGACGGGTTTTTTGACTGTGAATGGTCCATAGCTTTTTGTAACTGTAGTATGAATTTTTTTGTTTTCATCACTTTTTTTTTCGGAATATTGAATTCATCAACACTACCTTCCGGTCCCCTGAAAACTGGAACAGAAACTTCGACGTCAATAATAATAGAAACTAACTCTCTTTTACCATGGAGTCTTTTTTCAAACAAATCAATGAAACTCATGTAGGCTTTATTTTTGTCTGAACTCCTTTTTAACTCATCCTTTCGAAAATCCATCAATGTTGTTTCTATCATCGGATATTCTTTTATTTCTGACCAATTAGACATCAGATTTTGATACTTCTTGTCGACGCTGAATAATTGTTTATCAATGTCTTTGTCCTTAATTTGTTTGTACACTATGTTTCGATACTTCTTATCGATATCGTTTGATTGCTTATCATTGTCCTTAATGTTTAGACACTATGTTTCGATACCTCTTATCGATATCGTTTGATTGCTTATCAATGTTTTTCTTTTTCTTATAAACTTTATTCATCGTCTTTTAAACGGATCTTTCTTAATAAAGTCAGGAAATGATTATAAACCACCTTATTTGGCGCCGGTTTATTATCATTAGGCTTATTCAATTTCTTATACTCTTTCATTAATATTTGATTAGATATTTTTTTGACCATTGGTATTTATTATAAGCGTTATATCTTTAAGTAATTTTGTGTTTTTCTGTAAGTGTTATTTTTAACCCCCTTTTACAGCGGTGATTGTATTGCCGTGAACACCTAAAATATGTCTGGAATGTTAATTGTGTTGTAACCAATCACAGGCGAGATCTTCAAACCACAGAAACCACAGGCAACGGTTTCCTATCTGTCACGGAACAAATTATTTTAGTTTTGTTTTAACATTCAGTCTCTTTACAAGTAAACAATTGCTTTTCCTTCCTATTTGTTTACAGTGTGTGCTATAATAGCGAAGAATACAGGTTTGAAGGATTTTGAAATAAATTATAAAGCCGAAGTGCCGGGCCGACGCACGCGACGGTTTGGCGTGGGAATTTTCAAACTTTTGGTAATGATCGAAATCGGTTGTTACGCCTGATCGCAAGTTACAATGTTGCAAGGTAAGCCGCTAGAATTTTCTGATTCCCATCGCTTCGCGGCTATTGCAGCACGCTTTAACCCTTTTTTGTTAGGTCAGGTAGATTTACTATTTTGGTAATTTATTCTTTTTTTTGGTAGCAAATAATAAAGTTGAAATTCGAGAGTTGTTCTTGTCGATGTTTTCGTTTCTGATAACATAATCCTCGCTAATATTTTTTTGTAGAACAAGGGGATTGGATTTACGTGCGCTAACGATTAAACCTTCGAACTACTGTGCCGGCAGAAGTTCCTTGATCGCAAGATCGCAAACTGGAAAACCACCGACCAAATTCAACATCTATGGAATGATTGACACATCGCGCAAAGTAAACAGCCCAATTTTCGGTATTCCTTCCAAAATATAATTTGCTTTTTCTCTGAAGGCATTTATGCATTTGATATCAGGGGATTACATGCTGTAGGAAACTAGTTATGAGGGGATTTAGCCAAGAAGATTTGAAGTCCCCTTTGGATGCGATTATTAGCACATTTTGCGCGCAAAAGAAAAAAAAACATTATTATCTCCGATCGCAGTTCTTCTTACCAAAAGAATCTCCGTAAATGTCCGTAAACTCGCATGTTACAACCCAACGGCTTTATATTGTTGAATGCATATCTGAATTTATTTTTCTAAGAATACACGATTGTTCATTTTTTATTGTCTCCGTGTAATATGTCGTTCCATGGAAAGCCGGTCGTCGTCGCGTCGCGTTGGCTTCTAAATTTTCCTTTCTAAAATCGAACGATGTGCTGAATGCGGTCCTCAGCACTGATCTTGGGGAGCAGTGGTGTTTTAAATTCCTAATAAGACAGCTTGTATCCTTAAACATGTTAAACAAAACGAAAATGATTTGTTCCGTGACCGTTCGTTGCCTGTGGTTTCTGTGGTTTGAAGATCTCGCCTGTGATTGGTTACAACACAATTAACATTCCAGACATATTTTAGGTGTTCACGGCAATATAATCACCGCTGTAAATATTATTCTTTACCCCCCTTTTATTCATCATCCCCCTTAACCAAAAAAATTTATGAAAACTAAAAAAATCATTTCCTTACCCTTAATCCTAACTCTCTTTCAGGCCCCGGAAACTGCCGGTGAGAAATCGGCATGACAGCACCAGTAGTCTCCTTGCATGAGATTATGGATCATGTTGGCTAGAAAAACAGCAAGACAGCTCTATATTATATTAAGTTATAGCAGGTGGTAAATCCAGCAGGAGCTGCAGTCAAACTGGCAGATTTGGTTTGTGACATTGGATTGGGAGGCCAACAGATGAGTTAGACCTTAATAACTTTTCCTGACAGAGAATGAATGTGATATATTTGTTTAGTTCTGGAACACGTAACACGTGGACACTGAACACGTAGCTTTTTAAGCTTGGTCACATCTTCACACTGCTCATTCTAAGGATAATCCTCATATGATTTAGCTTTTGCCTCCCTATTTTCCTTTGCCTTTTCTTCTGCTCTCTTTTCCCTTTTAAATTCCAGCATTTCAAGATGCTGAAGATAATCCCCCGCAAACGTTGATTTGAAAATAAACCTATTTATCAGTCAATTCCAAAAGCGCCCATCTTCCCTTCACGAGTCGAAGTATATGAAAGGATAGGGATGTCTGTCGTTGAGGTATTTAAAAGGGCCTTTCATGAAAATATTTCGAACACACATACCTTATGACTGTACTGTTTTAATTTATTGAACGCTACTTAAGAATGAGAAGAAGACTTCCTTTTTTAGGTATACGAAAGGGGTACTATTTGTCAATGGAAGGAATATGAAAGAGGTACCTTTTCTGTCAAAATAGTATATGAAAGGGTAAGGGGTCGGACCTTGGGGCGGAGCCTCCCCGTATTAAAATTTTTTTAGTACCCTCCCTCCGATCCCCCCGGGTGTCCGGGAAATAGGGCGACATAATGTATATCAGAGTCAGTACAAATATGTTCCCTTTGTAGTTGTGTCTCTTAAAAATGCATTTTATATCTGGGGGAGCTTTTTTTAAGTTGCTATTGACCAATGAAAATATTTGAAAACATACGTGGAAGACAAAGTAAACTTTCTATAAATTAAACACTCCTTGAAAACTCAGTTTTGTTGCTTGAATACTACTTGAATTTTATTTACACAAGCCAGCACGAAATCTATACTCATAGAGCATTAAATTTTATGGCTGTAATTTCAGAGATCGATATTAAGTTCTTTAAGCTTATTTAGTGAAGTCAAGCAGACAATGCCAAAATAATAATGAAATGATTTCTTCTCTACTGTAAGCATGTAGCTATTAATAAAGCCCTTTGTTTGTTTTTACTTTTGCTGTCAATCAGTGTGATTGCATTTTACAGATAAAAGTTGGATTGGTTCACAACCGCAAGGGTGAGTTTAAGCAGAGGAGGGCATCTACCTTGCCTATAGAAGTAAAGAGCAATATTTCAGATATTACCCTGAAGCGAGTTGCCTTGGAGAAAAATCTGGTATTCAACAAACAATTTCCAAGGGATCATGAATTTGTTTTATTACACTGTATTGTGTACATCCAGACTTTCAACAAGTGAAATACATACCTGGAAAAAGCCAGCCCTTTACTCTCCGACATTAAAAAGAATGTCTAGGTAAACCCTACCAAAGAATAACACTGTATCTTTGTGCTGAGGAAGATTTTACGGGTATATGTACATATTTGTTAGCTGAAAGAATTATGCTGTGTTATGAAAGTATTATAATCTTTTCAAAAGTAAAAAAAAAATGATTTGAGAATTGAAACGAATGGGTATATTAATGGTAGATGCAGTTCTAAAAGAACGAAATTTGTGTATATTTCCCAGGATTAATAGGGGTAAGTGAGGTCTTGAAGTTGTGGTAGAATTCTCATAAAAGAATGTCAAAGATTATTAAAAAGTCGGGGTTTTTTTATTACTAATCATATTATTATTAACACTTCCAGTTGGGTGGGTGCTGGGATGGGACAAACGTGGAGTCAGTGAAATTGATTTTCTTTTCAATCTACTGACTCTGAATCCATTTATGAGCTATTAATGTAGCCTTCTTTAAAAGAAAAATGCAAACTTTTCATTCCATATCGTTGTCTGAGAGTAGATGCAGATGTTCTCCAAAAGTACCACATGTGTACTACAGCTTAAAGAGAGGCAGTTAGCATTTATTCAAAATTTATCCAAAGTAATAACTTGATAATTTTGGCAATTCAGGGACTTATACTGAATGGACATTATTGTTTTTAAGCTACCACTAATTAGCCTGCGTCGCAGACGTTAACTAACCCCCGTTAGTACCGTCTGCGAAGCAGCGCCAAATTCCTTGTTCTGTACCAGAATTTGAGTACGCGATATGATTGGCTCGTCAACGAAAGCCTTTTGCTGACGAGCCAATCATAACGCGTACTCAACTAATATTCAAATTGTCTAATTCTGCCTTTTCTTTCCTTTGCCAAGACTCTGGATTCCTCAAGTGATATTGTCACATTCAACCCAAAGTGGCTATCACACCTTGATGCAGATGTCCAGTCAGATGATGATTACTCTTTTCTTTAGGTGCCAGTGTTTCCAACTGACCAAAGTGAGCAGATATCACATTGAGGAAATGAGAGGTAAATACATCAGAGCGAGGACTAAAAGAGCTCTTGAAAGCATATTGCTTTCTCTACCCATAGTTTGGTATCACAAACAGGCAACGTGTGAATTTTTTTTACAGAGGCAGTCCCGCTAAAAGCGGTCCCCTCGACTTGGCGAGCAAAGAAGGTTTTCCCTTATTTTTTGACCATGAAAAGGGTTTGGTACACATGCTTAAAAAGTTCTATAATTATTTTCCGATTCTTTATTTTTACGCCGTCACAGGCCCAAATTGAATTTTGGCTCACCTGCCCGAACTGATAGCGATCGAAAGTGTAAATTTCACAGATTTTGTCAAGCGCGCTCTGACTGTAAAAGTCTAGCTCACTGAATTCTATTTCGCTACAAGTTACAAGGTGTATTCAGTTAGTTCACAAACAAAATATGGAAACTTACAAAAAAATCTTACGCATTCCATCGTGATTAGAAGACAGCCTTATCTTGAGCCCAAATTTGCATATCGAAACCTAACCAAATTAAAGGAAAGAAATCTCAAAAGTTTGGTCTAAATCGTGATAAAATAAAACCACATCAGAGCAAATTCTATACTCCAGTGAACTAGTATATCGCTTCATTCCGCAAAACATGATCTAAAAGTACACCCTGTTGGGTTTTACGGTCTATTGTCAGCTATAAAATCCCTTTGTAAAACAGTCTCCGGAGCTGCCAAGCTTAAGGAACACAACTCTGAAACATTTTGTGACACGATTATGAAAAGCGAAAGGCCAGGTCCGTTAATTTATAAACATACAGCTAATCAATGCCAAAGGTCTAACCCCAAGCAGTAGCCAAATAAATGGTTTCAGAACTGGGAACGTGCTTATCTTATGACACCAAGATGCACCAAAAGCACTAAACTGGTAGAGTTCCAGTTTAAATTTTTGCATAGGCGTATACCAACCAACGATTTTTTAATTTAATAGGAAGAAAATTGAGGAATGCACCTTTTGCCATGATTCCGCGGAGAAATTAATCCACCTTTTTTGGTCATGTAATGTTACTTAGCCTATAACTGAAATCATTGTTGACAGATTGTCAGTCGAGTATGACGAAAACAAACATTTAGGCAGGCCTCACTCTCGGTTTCATGGCAACTCAGCTCCTTTGACAATTTAGTGACTTTAGCGACCAGCTGTGGACAGCACGGATTTCCACATGTTCCTGACGACGTCCGAATATGTTATATGCGATAGAGTATAATTTTAACAAATCAGTGCCAGGTTTTTCAGCTAGTGACGTCACTGAAAGACAATTACCACAAATTAATTGATGCACACGTCTCTTTCATGAGCGAGTATGCTTAAAGGAGAAGGTCACTCCAAAACGCATATTTTTTTTGTCATTACCAATACAAAGT
>JAEMWC010000311.1:510000-545000 GCA_016490735.1 Pachyseris speciosa | reverse complement strand
AAAAAAGAGTGCATGCAAGCATGAATATGTCTGCATGCACTCTTTTTAATGAGCAAGACAAAGGACCAAATCTCTTGAGTATGGTCACATGATCTGTATTGGGAAAACAAAATGTACAAGCGAATAAGGTCTATTACGCCTCTCGGTTGCTTTGGCCGTTTTAGTTGGGCTAAACTTTGTAATTCTTTTAAAGAAGATCTTAACTCAGCGAGTCGTTTTCGCTTTAAAAAGCTTTTAAAAGAATCTGTCATCTCAAATATTGATTGGTTCCTTGGTGCACTTCATATGTAGCTAATTGTGTGCGCAGCCGTTGTTTTGGTTCTTTGCTAATTTGTTTTGATTCTTTGCTTATTTGTTAGTGTATTTGTTTATTTATTACGGTCTAAATATTTTTCTTTGTGCTTTTATGTGTACATTTGTTTATTTATTACAACTTAAATTTCAGGTTACTATTTAAATGTATTTTTTCTCGCATGGCCCAGTCGCTCAGCGCGATTTGCTTGATTAGATTTCTCAGTTTTTTCGCAATTATTTCCTTTAAATTACTTTACTCCTTCCTTTTGTATCAAGAGCACAATAAAGATTGTCGTTGTTGTTGGCCTGAATTTTTTAAACAAAAATTAACGCATAACTTTCCCGGCTGTAGTTCAGACAAATTTTAACTCAGTTGTAAATTACTGGCCATTTCTTTGCTTCGCATTTTTCGTTACACGTATAGGACAAGCCATATCAGCGAAGATTGGAGTTTTTCTCCTCTCAAGGCCCGTGACGTTACTTTTTTTGCGACCAAACACAGGTTACACTTACAAACAAATGAAATTTAGCTCTTACTTAAAAAAATTCTATTTAGAGATATGCGCAGGCAAACCAAGCGCTGATATACGCACAGGGGGCAGAGGAGTTCTGTTCGATCGTACACGACAAAATCTCACCTTGTTAGTTCCAAAATTTGTTTACTTTGTACGGTTAAGATTGTCGAAATGAAATCCTTCTGATTTGTGAACGTTTTCTGCTTCCATTTCCTTCTATATCCCCGATCTTGTCTCCCTCTTACGGCTTTCAGCCATGTTTACTTGCATATACCGCGTCAACTGATGCTGACCGCGGGCGCATATGATCTTTGCCCGAAGGGCAATGAACAAGCTTCGGAACGAGGCACGAAGCGCCGAGCACTGTAAGCCAACCTTTCGTAACCGTGCGAGCTCACAGTACTTTGGTCCGCGGTACATGCAAGTAAACATTGCGGAAACCGTACCAGAAAGAGACAAGGAAGAAGACGTTCACAAATCAGAAGGGTATCATTTCGACAATCTTTATCGTGCAAAGTAAACATATTTTGGAATTAACAAGGTGAGATTTTGTCGTGTACGATCGAACAGAACTCCTCTGCATCCTGTTTGTTTTTGTACACAGGAACCCTTCACGCTGTTTCCATTTAGTAACTACGTTTATTTAGACGCTGTTTCTTTTCCTTAGTTTGTAAATATATCATGCTTGGACGGAGCACCAGGTGCAGTGCAGATTGTTTATAAATTTTTTTCTCTTCATGTTGGATTAAAATGTTTGATCTAGATCAAAAATGGAAAGCCATATAATAATAAATGCATTGTTGAGAGAGGTTGCTAAACGGTCAAACACGATGTTGGATGAAAATGTTTGATCGTTTTTTGATTGTTAAATTTGTTTTCGAACAAACATACGCGTTGTGTATTGTTTTCGTGTAATGTTTTAATGTTTTGAGGTCACCGCGGTCAGTTCCTGTTGACTGCTCTAAACATAAAATATTGGCGCAAGGAAAGCCATGCGAAGTTGCTCAATACCAGTAAAAAAAAATAATCGTGGAGCTCCGCTTTTAGCCTTGGCTAAATCTATATATTATGATGATATGACAAAATATAAGTTGTTAAACGATAGGAAGAAAGAGTCAAACAACTTAGCACGATTTCTTTTTCTTTAATGCTATAGCTCTCCAGAACAAAGTTATCGTGAAAATAATTCTCCCTCAGTATCCTATGTTGGAGTTAATCTTTACGGCACCAACATGGCGGGTGAAAAAGATTAGATAATGAGGTCAATATTCATAGCTTCCTTCCAGAGTTGACACTATACTTTTGCATGATTGACAAACTTGGAAGTTGAAAAGTAAGCTAAAAACGATCTTATTGACTCTGAGATTTCTTGTGCTCCGTGTTGCCATGTTAAAGCATGTGCAAACTATAACGTTACCCATTCGATTCTATTGTTTATAAAACAATCGGAAGCGTGCAAATGACTCGCGGTAAATTGGCCTTTGAAAATTTAGCGGTCAGTTGCGAAAACGTGACGATAACGGTGAGATTGCTCACTAGAATCCAGTTTGAATGTTGCGCCTTCATGCATAAGGTACAATGTATAGTTTTCACATCAACCACATGTATTTCAGTTATCACCGACTGTGATTTTGTGCAAGCAGAACGATATTTAACGCTTAGCCATACGGCTACACGAAGGCTAGCAGAATGACTGATGCCCAAATTTCAGAGAAAATATCAACGAATTTACACAAAACATCGAATTTATTCTTTGGCCGGAAGGTTTTATTCCGGACCGGACGCTCAGGTTTTGTACTCGCATCACATTGGCTTGTAGACTATAGAAGCTGCACGGTATAAATTAGACTTCAAGGTTACCATCTCTAAAGGCGGTAAAAGCTCCTTTGAGTTTTACAAGAAAAAGCCAAAAAATCACTGCTCGTACACCATCAATCAGCTATTCCCAAGAAAGCCAAGATCAACTTCATTCGTAATGAACGTATTCAAGACCGATGCTCCACACAAACTAAAAAACACAAAACACCAAGGTGCGTTTGACGAGATCCTCCGCCTGAACGGATACCCAGAGAACTGCATATACCACACAAAACAACCACAGAACCGTCGCGGGGACTCTCGCCCCTCCAACACAGAATGGCCGTACCTGAATATCCCCTACATCTCCGAACGGCTAGACCACAAGATCACTAACATCTTCCATAAAGAGGGCATACCAGCACCCGTCACACACAAGCCATATGCCCTCAGAAAAAGCCCTCTCCCACAAAACGACGGAGCGTACATGCACAAGAGACAATTGTCCCATCGCCCAAACCAAGTAGTGCTTATTGCGAAACGCCGTTTACCAAATTACATCGTGCAAAAACTGTAACCAACACTACATCGGGAGCACCACACGTTTCATCCACGATCGCGTGAAAGAACATCTCAAAAGCGGAAATTCATCCATAAACAAACATCTCACCATATGCCAAAACAAAGATTACAAAGGAATCCAAGTTAAAATCATTGTACTAGAAAACGACCCAGTAAACCTACGCCTATATGAAGCATTTTACATAAGAAAAAACAAACCAACACTTACAGTGCTACTATGATCAGAAAATCACCGTGTTTTTTCTTCAGATTTCTAAAGTGTGTTTGCTTAACAACCGACTCGCGAAATTTCAAGCTTTAATTTGGAGAAATCAGTTTTATATTTTGACTGAAATATTTCTATTTAGTGATCCACCATTACTAACTTCAAAATCTTGAGAGAACTGGATCGAGGACAAAATGAAGTAAAAAGCTCACAAGAGCAAGAATGCAGTGTGTGTAAACCCGGCTGATTTAGTATGCAGCACGGGAATTTTGAGCTTTCAGACTCTCAAACTCGTGTTTTGCATACTTAATAAGCTGCAATTCACATACTGCAATTTTAAACCAGTGAGCATATGACATCATTTTATCTTGGATCCAGCTCTTCGGGGCCTAATCGGTCAGTTATGAACGTGAGTAATGGCGGACCGTTAAATTAAAAAGTTGCACTCAAAGTAAACAGTCTTCTGCTTGAAATTAAAGCTTGAAATTTCGCGAGTCGGGTATTAAGCAAACACACTTTCGAAATTTGAAGAAAAAAGACAAATGATTTTCTGATCGTGGTAGCACTTTAACTCCCGAGAAGAATGTACCGAATTTGTGGACCTATTGTTCTGATGACTCTATAATGACACTGGATCCTCTCACAGTGACACTCGCTCATTGCCATCGATTGTTCAACTTATTGTTTTATTTTATCACACACCTTGTACAGTGACACCATTTCCCCTCTTATTCGGCCCTCGCGGAATATTTTATCTTATCTGTCCCTGACGATGCCGTTGAGCGGCGAAAGCTCGGACTTTTAGTATTTTAGCGTTTTTTACAGTAGTTCAAGGCAAAATTTGTATTTTAATCTTTTTAATCAAAATGCTACTGAAGGACAACATCCAAAGATTTCAAAGAATAGAATATAAAAGAACATAAAAATGTACAGTATAGAGCCGCTAGAAGTGTTTACATGAACGCACTCGCACCTGGAAGCGAACTGACGGTGACTAGCTTGTTGGATAAAAACGTTTCACTTAAATTATCCTAAATCTCAACGTTCTATTGCCGTTATAGATGTTTCCAAACAGGACTTTGACTAATTCTGCTCATCTTCCGCCGGTTACACAGTCTTTGTTTGTCAGATATTTGTCCAAATTTATAGTTAGTTAGGGGGCTCTCATGCGAGCCGTCAAAAATTGCAAAGCCGACTGCATTTCAAGTCGTCTTCAAGTCGTCTCGGATAAACCTCACTGGCTACGGTAATGACACTGCGCAAAGCTAACAAGACAACGAGTGGATCGAGACTCTATCGCATGGCTGCTTTTCTCCCATGTGGGGTTAAGAAACTAAATTATGTCAATTCGTGCAAGGCGGAGCTATAATGAGGTCTTACAAAGAATCACAATGAATCTTAAAAAAGGACTAGTTGCAACCAAATTTCTTCAATACCTCAAGAATATTTCAGAGAAAGTTTCCTCTGTTTTACAGGGTGGATATCAGATACACGCATGTGCACGTTCACTCAAAAGAAATATTTCGATTAATGTGCCATGAGCCTCGGTTTTGCAGAATGAATCAGTCAAAATCCTACGCAGCTTCATCACGCACCTAACTGTTGTCATATACAGCTTAAAAGTGACGAGACTGTAATCTAAGTAGCACAGCTACATTGTCTCTACCTAAAAATAAACCCACAAGTAAGAGAACAAAGGATTGCGTTTTAAACCAGTTCTTACCTCCTGTCAGGTTATTAATTGGTTATGTGCTTTTAAATTTCTCCAGTCAGGTGGACACGCCCCTTTTGGGCGAGTCCGCCGCCAAGCATTGATGACAGAATGAAGCAGAAATTCCGTTATTAGAAAATGTAATTCCAGTTGTAAGCTAAGTATAATTAGAACCTAAAAATTAGCCAATAATATTTTGCTTCACAGCCACACTCGTACTCTCCTTTCGTGGTTAAATCTTTCAAATAAACTGACACTACAGAAAATGAAGTAAAAATCAAAGGACCAAATAAAATTTTGGGGCTTTTTATCCCGTTTAATTAAATGAAATATCTTATAAAAAGAAACAAGAGGCTACAATTAGCTCTCGGGCCTACAAAAATTCTTAATTTAGCGCTAAACAAAAGAAATGAGAGCAGTCCGTCCTTCTTACATCGGACGCACTGTGCATCTGCTTGTGCTCTTGTCTATATCTTTGTAATGTATATCCATAGACCTCTATCAACATATATCCCTTAGCTTTAAGCCTGCATAATTACTTTACAGCTCAACCATTGATAACAATAATTACAACACTTGCAAAAAAAATGTTAAACGGAACATCTGCATCACAAGCTGTGACTATGACTGACTGCTAGGCAACGGTCACTCAGCATATAAAATTAGGTAAAAATAGTTTAATATTTATTCAAAGTGACTACGACACGACGACGACGACGACGACGACGACGATGAAGAAGAAGAAGAAGAATGAACGCCATTTTAACACTTGGGCGTTCCACGGCCCGAGTAATAACAAAAAGACGGAAGATCCTATCATTGTACTATAAGCTCTATTAATCCCCGGGAGACTAAGTTAATTCCAGACCTCATTAATGGGGGGGGGGGGGGGGGGCTTATTAGAGAGGGGGGCTGAAAAGAGATGGGGGCTTATTTCAAATCTTAAACACTCCGTTTTCGTCTTAAAACAGTTTTTGTACAAAACGCAAACAACTGCGGTGAAAACTTAAGTATTTAATACAGAGCAGCAAACAATATTATAAACAAACCAACTGGGTCGCGTGAAGTGGTTTTCGTAAGAGGGAATAGGAGGGACTAATTACAAAATCTCATGTCCGAAAACGTGGGTGGGGGGTGGGGGGGTGGGGGAGCTTATTAGAGAGGGGGGTTAATAGATAAGGGGGGCTTAATAGAGCTTTTACGGTATGAATATTCAGCCTGAGCCAGAAAAACAATATTCTTATTTATTATATGACTGGCTCTTTCAGCGGTCAAGATGGATCAATTCTCCTGCTGTGATTGGCTACCCGCGATGTCAAGTGATGGAGCCATCGTGACCGCTCGGGATAGCCTGTTCGTTCCGCGTTTTACTGTCTTTTAATAGCGTCCTTGGAGTCGATCATATAGCATAAATTTCTTTAAGGAAAAGAGACCACGGCAGCGGAATGAAACCGAAGAAAGTTTCACAAATCTTTCAGTTAAGCTAAGCTAGCAAGCAAGCTAAGCGTGAGAAATAAATTAGTACGAGGCAGGGTAATGGGCTCCTGTACGAGGAGAATTTACAGAGCTGACCGCAGACGTGTCACAACATTATCCTGACAAAAATCAAAAGTGGTTTCGGAACGTAATCATAAACCACTCGCGGGTTTATGGTTTTGATACCGTTTGTCTTCCTTTGTATATCTTTAGTTAGTCTTTGGACGTATCTTGACGGAAACTTGTTTTAATTTTTTTTTATATGGCCATTAGACTAGAACAGTCTCTCTCTCGCCGCTTACAGCTAAATTCTTTGTATCGCGCTGCGCGTTTTTGAAAAAAAAATAATAATGGGTTTCTCTGTTCCGCCAATTATCTGAGTGGGGACCGGTTATGCAAATCACAATGCAACGCTTTCTGATCGGGCTATTTGCATACCCCCCCTACCCACTACCCCACCCCCCAACCCCCATCTCCACCACCAATCAGATGATCGGTAAAACATAGAAAACCGAAGTCCCTTCGAAAGTAGAAAACACCCAGCGCGATACAACGAATTTGGCTGTAATTACTGCTTGTAGTCTATTTGGCTGTTTCCATGATCGTTGAGTTTCGTGGTTGGATGACAGGGTGATCTTGTAGCCACTCAGGTGGTACGCCTTCTAATTCAGCCAAAATACACTGAGATACTATTTCAGCTCCAATGATCATTTAAACAGTCGTAAAAACAAACCAACATCTGCCGTCCTGTGGCATCGATCTTTAAAAAATTACATTTAAGGTAATTTAAGGCTGCGGTTCGGCTTCGATTTTTGAGCGAAAATTTGGCTGTGTTTTGGAAATCGAGGGAATTCAAACGCGAAACGGTCTTTGGTTGCTTTCAGACTTCCATTTCCTCTTTTTTGATTATCGATTAATCTTTAGGAATATATCTTTAAAAGGCAAACGTCAGCGAAACAGTGATCAGTGGATTCACAAATGTTTAACAGGAAGCAAAGAAGCGAAGGATCAACGAAGGAGTGTAATCAGCCTCATACCTAAAAGTCAGAGGTTTCCGAGTTAAAAACTGGATACCAGTACAAACAACTGACGTAATGCGTTTGAGTGCGTTTGGCACTGGCACCAGCATCCGATTGGAACAGAGAACAACAGGGAAAACGTCTCAGATATCATTGTTATCAGGGTTAAAAAAGAGTGACTCTCCAGTACAGCTCACTCAGTTCTGCATTGATCGTTCAGTCGCAAACAGGCTTTGATCGCAGAGAACACATGATGCATCTGTTTCACTTCGCCTCCTTCGTCGCGTTTGCCTTTTTGCTGGCGACTGCCCACAGCGTAAGTGGTGGACGTTGTACCGAGAAAGGTAAGATCGTTTTCGTATTCTTTTTCCATATTAATCAATCCCTAACCTTCGTTGCAAAAGAAAAAAAACAAAGAAACAACCTTAAAAGAAAACGGCTATATATTTCTGCAAAAAAGAACTAAGACTTAACTACTAAAATTCCACTCGATCAAGAACTTTTGAGAGCACTGAAGAAACGTGTTCTTAATCACATTTCTGAAACGACCAAGTTGAAGTTCAAAATTCAATTTTTTCTGGTTTGCTCATGCAGCACACTAAAAGGAATGATCGCATGAGTAGCAAACACCGGAAAGAACTGAGAAAGATCGTTTTGGAATCTTTTCCTAATCAATCCGTTCCATTAGTGATGAGAGAGTAACGGTTCAATATTTCCGCGAAAAGAAGACTTACAAACTACTCAAATTCCACTCAAGAACTTTAGAGGTCAAGAAACGTGTTCTTAATCGCATCTCTGAAACACGCAATTGCAAGTTGAAGCTCAAATTAATTTTTTGTTGTTGTTGTTGTTCTGCACGTTCAGTAGGACTGAGTAGCAAAATCCGGCTCCGAATAATCTTTCACAGATTTAGGACGATGAAAGTGGGGTACAAATCAGATCAAGCAGATAGCGCCTTTGCTGGGGAAAGTATTAGCCCTCCCGCAGTATCAAGTGTTTATTACGTATTTATTCATAGTTGATAGCAACGAAGTCTAATTTTCACAGATAAAAGTGTCTCCAGGACCAGCAAAGTCATGATCTCCTTTCTTGTTTCTTTATTACAGCTGACTTTTTTTTTTCAAGGCTCAAAATATGATAGAGACCGAACAATATCAATATATGAATACTTTATAAGCTCAGTTATGATACGTTTTGCATTTTCAAAAACAATTTCCGTTCACTGAAAATTTTTCAAGAATTCATGGGAAACCATAAACTATTTAACACTTTGATAAAAGCCAGAGTCCCCTCTAAACATGAGAAAATTTATGAATTCTTGCACTATTTTATTGCGAGCGTAAGAACATCATTCTATTTCAGATATATTGGCAATTAGTATAAATCTACGAGCGTTCTATCACGAATTCCGTTCTCTGATTGGCTACGCTACTCGCTATCTACTCTGTGATAGATAGTGAGTAGCGGTTGTCAACAAAATGTCACCGTTTCTTCGCGTTTTCGAAGTGTCTACGTGGAAGATTTAGACAATTTACTTGTTTAGTTTTGAACGACTAGTAGATTTATACAAAGACAATTAGATTATTCGTTATTCGCTCTCGATTTCCATGCGTGATAGTTGATTCAGGCTGCGCCCTCACGATATAAATCTCGAGCTCATAATCTAATCGTTAATCAGAAGATATTGGATAAATTATGTTTAACTTTTGATTTTCAACGGAAAATTTTAATTAAGGGCTCCCTTGGCCACAATCATTTCGGAGCGCCGACAAGTAAATTTATTTAGTGATTTTGTCTTCTTAATTGATGTCATTATAATTAGTCATGCAAAGAGTCGGGCAGTTTACGGACGGAGATGAAAGCGTGAGTCCTTTAGCAGCTGTAGCAATCTCAAATTGGCAGCAGAACAGAAATGACAGATACTCGACAACGAATACTTAGCGGCAAAAGAGGGACTGCTTGTAGGCTATTTGTTAACTAATTTGCGCAACTGAATTACTTTCCGCGTTAGAAAGGCCGCTACGCGGCAGTACGTCACAGCCATAGAAATAGTTAAGTGAACGCGTTGGAGCAACTTAGATCATGCAGATGGTGCTATCACGAGGGAACCATTATCTGTCTTTTGTAAAAAGCAAAAATAAATTTGCAGACGTCACGGAGTGACAAGTCTGTGAGAAAAACACCAAGTTAGCCAAACGTGTCACGACTCCCCCGGAAACCTCATATCGTAATTCAGGGGTAATTGCATTTATCTTTTCATCCTGCCTTATCAAATAATTCAAGACACCACTTTACAATCTATCTTGCTGTATCAACACGCATCAGAGCAGCTAAACCCAAAACATTTTTTTTTCACTTAAATAATAAATCTTTACAGCTGTTCGAAACGTATTGCATCTTTTAAACCAAATCTTGACTTTTGATAGGCTGTAAAATATACGAAATCTAGCCCTTATGTGTCCTACGACCGAGCTAGTAAGGGGAATGGGTCTATTCCAGGTTTGATGTCACAAAGGTGATTTGCATCGCTGTAAGTCTTTGAAAACATGCATGTAACGTTCCTTTAAAAAAAAAACGATTTAAGGAAAATGCTTTCAATTTACTCAATTAGGCAAAGAATTAAGACAAAAGCGAAAAAAAAATAATTGGGGGTAAAGTGGGCTTGCTCCTCTTTCGTAGCTATAGGGTTGCAACTTACTGAATTTGGAATAACTTCTTGTGTTAGCCAGAACAACCCAAATGCTTTTTAGCCATCGCGGTATCGTTGGTTTGTACTCAAAAACAAAGAAATTAAAAGAAGTCCATCATACTGAGTATAGCTTTAGATCGATCACGCATACGACATTGTACCATATATACAGGCATGAAATATTAAATCCAGCTTAAATCTCTTCACAACCATAATTTAACAACCTTACAACAGGATATCAGCATTTGTTAGAATGTTCACAATGGTAACCTTTTAGGTCAAGTAACGCTTGAGCCACTCCATCTCACTCTCCTTTTCGAGTTCAATTAATTGATGAAGCTCATTGTTGCGTCTTTTCACCGACATGCTAGTCGTCCCGGGGTGTTCTCTTGATCCCCGCGATGGCCTACATTACGGAATCGTCCTTATAATATAAAACGGTTCTCAGATTTTAAAAGGAATTCCGAAATTATTTTCACGAGCAGAATTTAGAGTTAGAAGCACGTTGTACGTACCGTGTAATAAAAGCAACACAGGAAAATAGTTTTATTTGAATGGTCAAAAAACCTGGGCCCGCAGTAATTGGCTACTTAGCTGTTGCGATGTCCCTGCCAAACGTATTGATTGTAACCTTTGTTTTTTTGTATCATAATGGCGAAGCTAATAAAATAAAAAAAATACCTTCGATCTCGCTCCCGCTCGAAAAAACAAATGAAAAAAAAAAAAAGAAAAGAAAAGGAAAAAAAAAACGCCTGCCCGCAGGCCACTGGAGACCAGGATCAAAGCTTCGTTGTACAGCATCAAAAATAAGAAATGTTCATAGTTTAGGTTTTTTTATAACACCAGACTCAAGAGAGACAACTATGCCTTGTAAATTGTAATAAAAAGAATCAAAGATAAGGCTTATACTGACAAAGGAATTACAAACACGTTGTAACAGCTATGGAGAATATAACAAGCAAGGAGGTATAACGAATAAGCACTGATCAATGCCACTCACTTAAACGGCTGAAACGTGGGTTTTCCGGCATCACCTGGAACCAAATGTATCTGACCCAAAATACTTACAGTTTCCTGGCACCCACAAATGCAGGGAAAACTGTTTCAAGTTTATAAAGCGAGAGCAGTACACATTTGACTGAGTTTGCTTTCATATCTCTAACACCTAAACCGACAGCTACATATGAAAGACTAAAGTTCAGAGGAACCGTAACAAATTGCTTCTTTGCGCTGAACTGCCGATGCAAATAATAAATAAATAAATAAATAAAAATCTCAGTTTACTGATTTTAATTTAGAGATTTAGAGAAATTCTAGGAAAACTGAAAAGCTAGACTTTTTCGTTATAATATATTAACAGCCTATGTTCAACTTTTTCTGTTAGGAAAAGCTTCAGTGCTCATAACCAACCTAAACGCAATATGCTTTGTCGTGGGTGGTGACCCATGTGAATAAACTAACGTCAAGATAAGTCAAAAGTTTGTCTTAATTCTTTGTCTAATTGAGTAAATTGAAAGCACTTTCCTTAAATCGGTTTCTCAAAAGCGTTGACAAAGAATGTTACTGCGCATGCTCATGCACGGCAATGATCTCGCGGACGATCAAAAAATAACTGAATTTCGCACGGTCCGGGAAGCTTGCCACTGGTGAAATGGCATTGAATAATTCAGCAAAGACATTATGGTGCCGGTTAGGATCGAAGTGTTATATCTCTGAGGTTAATCCGGCACGGGAAAGAAAACTAGTTGAAGTCAAGCGGGCCGTACTGTAGAATACGTCCCTCAAAGTTCACCTATCCCAGCGCGCCGAACTAAGTGAGAGATTTCATAAAGGCCTTTATTTCTCCTTGCTGGTTAGGTCCGTAGCCAGACAAAATTGTTACCGAGGCAATTCCAATAATAAAAACACCTCTTTAACATTCATTTAATATTTTTCAATGTATGGCCTGTTACAGGAACCTAAAAAAAATGCCTACGCCACCATGAAACTAGAATGCCTGCTTATATTTTTCGTAAGACACACAAAGAAACTAAAATACCGTGAATTCAACATTTTTACTGAGGCGAGTGCCTCGGTTCGCCTCATACTAGCTAGCTACGGCCCAGCGTTATAAGCGGGCCATTTCAAGAAGACAAATGTTTTGGTAGTCTCCGCCGCTTATACACATTTTTTTTTCCTGCGGTGAGCAACGTTTAGATTTAATTAATGGCAGAATGAATTTGACTTAGACCGCAGTTTTCTTTAGCATTGAATAAACAACTTTAAATAACCGACCCACTGCATTAATTCGAAATCAACATAACCCTATCCATTACACATTAACAAAGTACTGTAAATGCCTTAAACAGCCCAGGTGTTGGTGATTGCACACTAATTGATCGGCTTCTCTGTACATATCACATTGTTTACAAACTTTTTCTTTTAGCCTTCAAAAAAATTGATTAAGTTAGAGGCATTGTTGGGAGAAGTAGCATCTGCCACTTGAGCTATTAGTCTCAAATGGCGTATTTATTTCCACTGGCTAAATTTTAAAATTAAGTCATATCTTGTGTTGATCGATATCTCCAAACTGTCTAATATGCTCTTCCCTATAAAATTTAAAGCCTTTTTCCTCTGAGGCCACTTATAGCGCTCCCAACAAATGCATGAGTTTTTTTTAGCACGTGGTGACTTCAGAGGCCGTGACGTAATCTACATGTTCCATGACATTTTTTAAGTTAACATAATAAGAAGAACATGTCTCAGAGGAACAATTAAAGAAGAAAATGAAGTGATCTCAAAAGTTTGAATACGAGATATGCTCGATGGCTATGAAAAGAGACAAGAGTTCATATCACACATCGAGTTTCGCATCTATAGGAACTCGATTTTATTTCTATAAAACTGTCCATTAAATAATATTTAAATGTCCTGTATCAATCCTATTGTGGACTTATAACTTTATAAATCTTTTAACTTTTTCTCTTCCACCTAACTTTCATTTGAACCCTCATCATCGTCATACACGACGAGCAGTTCTCAATCGAGTGTCGACATGTAGTTATCGTTTGTTAAGGCTTTACTGTGCTTTGTGATTGGTTATCAAAACTCGCGCCACTTTCGGAACTGGTTGATGATTCTAACTGTCAGAATTGCTATCTATGCGGCATAGATAAAAAAACATTAAGAGTGGCATTGAATATTTATTAAGCATTTTCTGTTGTTTGTTTTTGTTTTGTCCCCAATTAGCTTGTAAGCTAAATCTCTTGACACGTAAATAAATAAATAAATAAATTATTATTATTATTATTATTATTATTATTATTATTATTATTATTATTATTCGCAACCAATAGTTGTGGTTCCACTAGATGTTTTACCCTCGGGAAAGTGGTAATTTACCCGAGACGTGGGAAGTTATGGTTTTGTGTGTAACCTCATTTCCTACCTGAGTGGATCTGCCCACGGGGAATCACTAGAGATACATTAAAAAGAACAAAGGACTCACCAGCAGTCATCCAATCAGAGAGCGGCAAAGATTAACCACAGGAAACCGCGAAATATAGGTCACAAAATCGTGCCACATCGATCGGCACGTACTAATTCGAGGAAGACCACCATTCACTCCAAACTTGCCGAAAGAAACTGCTGAAACCATATCTTAGTCTCAGGCGTCATCTATGCAGTCGCCTAAAACAAGCTACTGGATTAGTGAATTAAATTCATATCTTTGTGCGAGGAACACACTGAAATAAAACGGCAAGCAAGCTATGCATCTCGCAGTTCAACATTTCCTTGATGAGCGAATTTCCCGCCAAATACTGCTGGGTCAAATGTTGGCCTCGGGTTATTATTTTAAATGTAACCGGAAAAGATAACCTGACCGGAACCCAAGGTAATCCCAACCCAAGCTGATTAACAATTGGGAACCCTTTAGCAGAGGGTAAGTGTAACCACAACTAATGAGAAACAAAACCCAAACCAATCGTAACTTGTCATTGCTTCGTATTCTGTTTGGGTCATGTTCGCGTCTGTTGTGATTGGTCAGAGTAATTGCTTTGGTTTTGGTTTTGGTTTTGATTTTACGACACTCAATCGAAAGCCGCTCTATATGCTAAAGTTAAATAACGTTTTTAAATTGATTTCTTTGACACAGCCGGCAGCAAGTTCTCATTAAGCGTTGTAAAAAATTGCACAACCCTGGTAAAGTCCCTTACAGGTAACTACTACACAATAGACGCACTGGCTACAACAACTATTATGTGTCGCGTGCTTGGACAGCCCAAACCGGATGTATCGCAGGCGTATACTTTGTCAGCGGAGCTCCTAAATCAGATGGGATGGCAGGGAGTAAACAGCGGACATCCTGGATTGCTTTTCAACGCTGTGGATGAAAACAACTTTGACTTCGTTTACTTCAGGTTCAGTTACCATGTGCATTTTTTCTTTCTTTTTCTATTTCTGTAATGATTGAATCAAAATCGATTCAATGTGTGATTTCATTGATTGATTGATTGATTGATTGATTAAAAATTAAAATTTGATTCATTCATTAAGTTCTTAATTAATAGGTTGTTTGTTTATTTGACTAACTGACTGACTTACAGAGTGCGTTACATTTTTGACTGACATGTTTACCGACTGATTGTGTCGTTGCTTAATTAAATGATTGATCTGAAATTGCTTTAGTGATGACCGGCTGCCTAATGTCTGTCTGTTTGTCTGTCTAGCTAACTGGCTGACTGACCGACCGACTGACTTACTGTGTGATTGATACTTTTTAATTGAGTGGCTGACCGACTGACTGTGTCTTTTGGTTTATCACCTGTTTGATAAATTGACTCAGTGATGATCGACGACCCCCGATCGACTGCCTGACTGTCTGTCTGTCTGTCTGTCTTGCAAGCTTTAATGAATGAACAAACGAATGGAAGAAGAAACAACTATGAGCCGCACCGAAGCATTAAAAAACTGTTAATTAAGAATTGTAATAAATCATACAAGCACTATGAGCTGCGAGACGTGTCCTCCATAGTACTACTTACCACATACAGGCTACCTTGTTTAGAACCTCAGTCCATAAAGCACAGAATAAAAATTGATCAAGTGATTGATCGGCTTACTCTGGTTTTGACATTCTGTTACAAATCACCACAGATCTTATTGTAACTTGGTCGGTAGCTGTAATAAATTGTTGTGGTCCAGACCATAGGTAACTTGAAAACTAGTGACACGGTTGTCAGTCTTTTAACATTCATTTCAACTGAAATTGTTTAGGCCTCACTGGCCAGGAGGCTGTTACCAAACCGGATACATGTTCAGTGGAAAGCCGACGTTTGTAGAGACCAAAGCCTGCCCTAATGGTCCTCCAAAAGGCGGTGTCTGGTTCCTAGTCTCGATAACTGTCAACGGCCAAAACGCACAGGTTTATCTTAGTGGAGTGCTGGTGGCGAGCTTCACGCCTCATTTTGCTTTGCGGGCTCGCGGAGGTGTCCTTACTTTCCATAGTTACAAAAACGTGGTTCTTTTCAGAAACTTCCAAATTGCCCCTCACATTTCCGGGAAGAGATGCAAGCAAGTAAGTCTTAACTTATCCAACATAAGTATACGTAGTGATTCCATTCAGCAGATTTAGCAGTCTCAGTTTCAGTTTCAGTTCAGTTTCGTTGTTTTTGCCATTTTTCTAACACATCGTTACAAGAGCAATATATATGTAAAATCAAAGATAAATAAATAACAAAAGGAAGAGAAACATATGGCGAGGATGCACACAGAGAAACCATTGGAGCTTATTAATTATATGAACTACAGGCTCCTCAAAAATTACAACTGCTGTGAAATCATGATGTTTAGGAGTAGCTAATTTAATTTATCAATACATTTAGGTTAAAAAGCAAGCACACAAACAAACACGCACCGGCAGCAAAACATAAAAGTTGAAAATAGGAGTAGTCAATTTAGGAGAAATGTTCTTAATTTAGATTTAAACAGAGAAGTAATGCCACCATTCTGAATTTCTGAATTAAAGGATTTAAACAGTTTAGGACCTTGAAAACTTATTGCAAACTGTTTGATATAAGTTCTACAAGGAAAAAAGTAAAAAGAATTGCAATATCTAGTATTGTAACGATGAATATGACTTGTCAGTAAAAACATTTCTTTGAACGCTTCAGGGAGGAAGCCTTTCTTGAAAAGAAACATAAACTTTTCAAATTTAAAATCGGTAAATATCATGTAGTTATTAGAATTTTCAGTTGCTTTATATTGGTTCAGTATGAGCATCTAAGGCGCTTAGACTTGATATGATTCTTAAAACCTTTTTCTAAAGTAAAGAAATTCGATTTAAATTAGAAGGATAGGTCGATCCCCATACTGATATGCAGTAAACAAGGTGAGGATAAACTAAGCTGTAATACAATGTTCATAAAGGACTGGTGGGAAGGCAAAAACTTGCTTTGTAAAATATGCCAATAGATTTTGATATTTTTCTAGCCACATTAGTAATATGTAGTTTCCAAGCTAACTTTTCGTCAAGAATGACACCTAAAAAACAATTAATTTCATTTACTCGGCCAATAAAGGTCATCTTTCTAATAATCGCCCCCCTGTCCCTCCCTCCCTCCCCTTATCAGTGAGAAACACCATCATAATGAAATGCTCTTTAATGGTGTGAGTGCCCCTTTTCCAATAGAGCTCGATCATCCCTTAAGCAAACTGTGTCAAGCATAGCTTGTTTCGAAAGGTGTATTTCAACTCGCAGTGAAAATGGAAACTCTTGCACATATTCTTCCCTTTAGATCATCCAACTCCCGGGCTATGTCAAAATGGATGCTGACCACGGAAGATGGTCACAAGATGGCTTCTGTCAGGCAGCATTTCAAGACGATAAAGTAAGCACCAGTTACGAGGTCTCAGCTGATCTGTATAACTTCATTGGACGCGACGGTGTCAACTTTGGACACCTGGGGTTATTTTTCAACGCGGAGGATCAAGACAACTATGATTTTGTCTACTTCAGGTTTGAACGAATTCTCTTGTTTAAGGGTTCGCGCAAACGGCTTCAACATTTGCCTAAACATCCGTTCGATGTTCAGTTGCACCCTGTTGAACGCCTGGGATGTCAAACGGTGTCAACACATCACCAACATTTGATTCAACAAAGCTTAACGAGAGGCCTGGTATATTAAGTCCCGCGGTTGTTACTATGGATACGTCTTTGAGAGTTCGATTAGTGCGCACGCGCATACCTGACAATGTTCAAAGCGGGTAGCAAACGGCTTCAACACCGTTCAACATTTGGGGAGCAGGGATGGCGCAGTGGTGAGAGCACTCGCCTTCCACCAATGTGGCCCGGGTTCGATTCCCGGACTCGACGTCATATTTAGGTTGAGTTTGTTGTTGGTTCTCTTCTCTACTCCGAGAGGTTTTTCTCCGGGTTCTCCGGTTTTCCCCTCTCCACAAAAACCAACATTTCCAAATTCCAATTTCTTCCGCTTATAAAGCGCATTTGATCATATACACATGGAAAATGCGCTATATAAGTTCTAAATTATTATTAATATTATTATTTGCGATAACGAAAGAAATGTTGAATGAGTGTCACTCATTCAAAATATCGATTCAACCTCCATTCAACATGTTTCAAAAGGGTTGAAAGGGGGTGGCCAACCGGGTTCAACAAAATCGATCGCATGTTGAAGCAAATGTTGAAGCCGTCTGCCCGAGCTTTAACGATTACAAAATGAAGAACCCCATAAATGCAGGGCCCCAATCGGAACCGCTCTCTGGGTCGGTAAAACTTGTTGCTATTCGTCTATTTAGAAGTTTGAATTGAAACTCAATGAGTCTCGTGCTTTCAGCCTATAAGCCTGGTAGTTTCTTGAGGTCTCCTCGCCACTTACTTTGATGTAAAACATGTAAATGTTATCAAGATGGAAACAAATAAATTAAATAAATAAAGACTCAGAAGCTATCATGACTGAGTGAAGCACGATCGTCCGGATGAGTGTAGTCCTGAGAAGGACTGTTTCTGATGACATTGGCTGTCGTTTCGACAACCTGAGCGGAAGTCATCATCAAATCCAAATGATTTGTGTACCGTCAGTAGATGGTGTGTAACTGCTCTGTTCATTGATCTGATTGGTCAGCAAAGTCGTGATGTTATTGGTCCTCTGTCAGTTAAGCCTTGATATTATTGGCTGTGAAGACTGTAAACCGTGATTGGTGCTTTTCGATCCGTCTTTTGTTAGTCAAATGTCCGTTAGTATGTATTGTAGTCAAATTAGTCGGTTTGTCTATTGTTTGTCTGTTGTTAATATCGTCAATAAGTTGTTTGTAAGGTGCGGAAAGCTGTTGGCAACGGTTCAGTGCTGTCTGTTCTAAGTTACTAAACCAGCTTTCCAGTGCGATCCGTTGGTGGTAGTTAGTAGAGTAGGTAATGCATTTAGCAGAGTCCCAATAACATCACGACTTCGACTTACACCATCTACTGAAGTTAGACAAATCACTGAAATCAGTTGACTCTGGTGATGACTTCCGCTCAGGTTGTCGAAACGTCAGTCAATGTCACCACAAACCCGGACGATCGTGCTTCACACTGTTATGATATGACTCCTGGGTTCAAACCATTTACGGCTTTGCACCTCTTAATATGTTCATCGTCTTTTATGCCGCAATCGCTTTACCGTTTTTGTTGGCTTTTAGTCGGAAACATACCCTTTTTAAAATAACTTTGTCATATGTTACCGGGCTTGCCTCTGAGATTTTGACAGACTTACCGAAAGGATTTCATATTCAGGACAGTTTGGAAGACAGTTGTTTCTTTGTGCATTTCAGAGGGCCTTAATTGCTGAAAAATTCCATAATACTAAAGCGGGCAAATGTTGAGTGTGTAGTTTTGGGGGAATGTCTCAACTACATTTGTCCATGACTGTAGCAATGTTCCGATCTAGAATAAAAGATTACATATCTTATCTGATTTTGTAACAGAAGAAGAAAGTTTACTGCAGTCAGCATTGAATCTGACACCTAAGTTACTGTAACTTTCACTGACAGATATTTTTGTGTACTAGCATTTACACAATGATATGATTTTTATATATTCATTCTCATATAATATTTTTCGTTACTTCAGGCCTCACTCGGTCGGTGGATGCTTTCAAACAGGGTACGTTTACAAAGCCCTGCCAAAATTTGATGGATCCAAGTCGAGTTCCTGCCCTACCGGTCCCCCAAGGGAGCAGAATGGTTCAAAGTCAAGGTGACTTTATCGGCCACCACGCCCGTCGGGCAAGTGAAGCTGTACTTGAATGACACGTTTGTCACGTCATTCAATTCCCGTTATCCAGTCAAACGAAGTGGCGGCGTTTTGGTTGCTAATGGTTACAAGAACGTGATCTACTACAGGAATTTTCAGATCATGTAAAGAGGTCGCATTCGCTTCAACAATGACGAAAGGCTTAATGGAAAAATAAATAGTAGATTTGAGGCAACACATGCAAACGGTACCCGGTCGCTTGCAGCCGCTACAGCATTATAGCTTCGCAATATCTGAATATCGCTAAAATATATCAATAGAGAGAGTCGAACACACTAGCGCAGTAGTGGAGTTCAATGTTAGATGTCGTCATTCAGTACTTTTCTCAAACGAACGGGTAATTAAAAATAAATTGTGTAGTTAACATAGGAAGAGTTACAGTTTTGATCTAAATAAAGATGCCTTCGTCAAAGATCAATTCATCTTTGTCAGTTGTGACTCGCTTAGCTGATATAGTAGATGTATACTTGTAAGAGCATGTTTGGAACCAGAAGAAAAACAAAAGCGTTTTATGTTGGGTGTCTTGCATACGGAAGAACTCTGGAAAAACTGGTACAGGGAACCTTTATTTAACGAAGTACCAACGGACTAGGTTTTATCGAGGGTTCGTTATAACGAGGTCCTCTTCCTGGTATTTTAAAAGGTCGGTCTGAACAATATCGCCGTTCGTTATATGGAGACTTCGTTATATGAATGTTAGTTAAATCGAGGTTCCACTGCAGTAATTCAATGTCGAACGTAGTAGATAATACCAGACGTTATACAACGGAAAATTTTTTTTTACAGGGTCCTTAGTTTTCAAATGTAACTGGGCAGAACAACTGATATGAATTTCATAGAATTTAATGTCGTTAAATTCTATGAAATTCATATTAGTTGTTCCGCTCAGTTACATTTGAAAACTAAAGAAAACTGTCCTCATTTATCAGGTCCCACAGGGAAATCGATCGAACCAATGAACCACAGGAAGACTCGCTGCAAGTTAATTTTCTCCGAGTATCTGATGGGTGGATAATTCATCAAACCACCGTGAGCGTTTTGCTGGGGATTCGCTGTCATCCTTTCCAAACAGTTTATTCTTATATTTGTTTACCATGTCTGAAAAGTTAGATTCGTCTTTCTTCTCCTGTTCTTTTCGTCGCGCGCCTTTCCGCTTCCTGCTCGTCATCCCACTGGGGTCCCTAGCAGCACTCGACTAGGTGGATAAAGCAAATTCTTTCTGAACGGTTTTATTTACACCCTTCCGTTCTTTTGGAGTTTTCTTTATTTTACTAAATTTAGACTATGTTGGGGTGTTGCTGTTTACTGCGGAAGAACTTTCAGTGTTAGAAATCGCTTTTACCAAGCTTTGGAGAAACTGGCAACTCGGGAGGAAAATTCTTCCTTCCCTTTTTCGTTTTCCACGAATTTTCATCCACAGTTTTCTCTTCCTTTTTTCCGCTGTTGGAAGTATTTGCTCGACTGTTTTCCTCTGCCGTTTTCTCACCATCACCAATTTTCTTTTCTTTCTGGCCTCTCGCTTTCTCTGCCGTTTTTCTCTCCGCTTCTGATTCTTCTCCAGTCTTCTCTCCTTATTTGTCTTCGGTTTCTCATCGTGCGCATGCCCTTCCTCACCCTGCCGCTGAAGCCGTTGAGCCTTGTCCAATCGCAGCTGCTTGGCTTTAACAACGACGCTGTTTTCCAAAGAAAACTCCACAATGGGCCTCCGGTCAGCGCCGAAAATATCTGGATTATTATTGGTCGCTCGTAGGGCCTCCAGGGCGTCCTTGTGATTGTTGCAATCCAGGAATCCAAATCTCACGGATCGTCCGCGGCCCGAGCTGTCGACGCGATTTTTGCGTCGGATGATAAGAACTCTGTTTACATGCAGTTTCCTTCCCCCCGCTGTACTAAAAATTTCTTTCCACAGTTTACTATCGTCAACGTTGAGCGCGAGGTTTCGGACACAAAGCCTGAAACAAATAAAAATGGTCAGTCTTGATATGCCCAATAATACAAAACTGGCGGAGTGATTTTCTTTCTGAAAAATTAAATCGCGTTGCCTGTCGAAAAATCGCCAGTGTTGCCGTGATTCAAATAATAATAATGATAATGATGATGATGATGATGATATAATTGCACTGCCCACTGCCCTTTTTGACACCAAAAACGCGAACATTTTCCTCTGCAAAATGTTTCTACAACAAGTTAGGTAATCATGAGGAGCTAGTGACACCTGCCTGGTGACACATAGTAGTTGGGATTTGCAAGCTTAGCTTTCTTCTCCGCTTCAGCTTTATGTCTTTTGAGCAAATCGCTTTGTGACAATCCCTTAGCGGCAGCGCAACAAAGCAAAATCAGGCCTTCTTTCGCCAAGTACAAGTTGCGTTTGTCTTTTCCATCTTTGCCTCCTTCTGCTTTCCTTTCCTTGCTCAATTCAGCTACCTTTCCACGCGTTACAGCTCTGGTCACGTTCAGCTTGAAGTTGTCTAGAGAGAGAGCTAAAGAAAACAACTGACAGGTCACAAAAACTCACCTCGGAAAATACTGGGATCCAGAGTGCCGCATGAAGGATTATGGGATTGTTTGGGGGAACGCTATTATATATATATCTATATGTTTGGCAATATGCTTCCCCTCAATTAATCCCACAATCACTTGAAAGTAATTCAGAATTGTGGCAAAAAAAAAAAAAACAGTTACCATGCTGAAACATCCCTGCAGATTTCTTGAGGTCTTACACGAGTTAAAAGACCCTTAACATGCAGTCGTTTTTCAGGTTGTCACAGTACGCTTTCTTTGGTGAGAGGTTGCGTGCGGCGAGAATACATCATAACCAGTCTAGTTTGACAGCCTCGGACTGCAACTTCTCAACAATTATTCCTTTCTCACTCTAGGACAAACATAAGAAAAAGTTTCCCTACTGTTATTGGTAAATATTTTTGGAATGATCTTCCTTTTTCCATTCGCAATATTCCATCAAAAAGCAATTTTAAAAAAGCAATTTTCAAATATTATTTTGCTCAGTACTAATCTTCTTGCTTTGTGCCAAGATGTATCTTTGTGTGTCTATGTCTGAGTCTCTGTGTGCTTATATGTTTTTTTGTACTAAACTATAGATATTAATAATTAAATATTATTAGGGCACTAATTAGTTCTTACTATATCGTGCCCCTCTCCATTCTGTTTTTTTTTTTTTTAACCTTGTATTTATTACTAAAGTAATTATTAACATAATCTGAATGGAGAAAACAATAAAATGAAATGAAACTCAGGGAAAGAAGTTGCATTACTAGTGAAAAGTGCAGATCACAATTAGAGCAGCAAGATGCATCCATGAGCTGGCTCACAGGAGCCTTTGATTAGTACCAAAAAGCACAAAATCATACGGCGCTGAAAGGCTCTGAACAATCGATAATAGTCAACAACAAGACGAGATAACACGAAAATTCAAAACACGTCGCCGATTGTCGCCGATAACCACGATAGTCGATGATAGGTCACGAACGATACTAATGAAATACAAACATCAAGCTTAATACACGCCAAAATACAAGCATCAAGCGTCGGCGTCTATCGAAGCCTCTCGTGCGATTCCGAACACTATCCGAAGAATGGGACTACTTACACTCACTCTTATACACATTCCGTGACATAGTAGCTACTCTCACTGCTCTCAGGTAGTAGTAGCCACAAAAAACTAAACCAAGGTTCGCATAGCCTCGCAACATCAATCACCGTAAAATTCTTTCACTGTATAATGCACATGTCATCGGCTTTCCCGTGGGGTCGACTCCCGGGCTAACCAGGGGGATTGGAAAATCAGTCAATTGCAAGCAAACTTGAGCAATTTCCCCCGGGGATCGGGGAATCTTTCAAGAAAAAGTCCCCTGGAGGAGGTGTCTCTCAGAAGAAAATCCCACTGGCATCCTTTTCAAACTCAAGAATTCTCCCACCCCCTAATCTTAGATCATAAAACAATGTAGAAATTTTCTCCTGCCCTCGGGCAAAGAATCTCATCCATCTCCTTGTAGTCCTACACATATCTCCCTGGTTGGCCTGGGGGTCGATCCCACGGGGAAGCCGATGGCATGTGCATAGATTTCGCCGTATACGTGTTGGAAAGTTTAAAAACTGTGCCAACAGCCGAACATCCACTTGGAGACACCTCAGCCCCATAAGCGGGACATAAAACCACAGTCCTGGGTTCACTAAAACTCTCACTTACAACCTCCTGTAAGCGGGAGCGGGCACGGGTTTAAAACCTCTTGAGCGAAAATAACCTTTAGCTTATATAGGGAAATGCCCCGCCACCCCCGTAGGGGTATAAAGGTAAGCCGAATAAGAATTTAAAAGGTTGCAGCAAGAACCCTGTGACCCTACATGTAACTTCGGTATTCTTACCTGAACTCTCCTTGCTAGCTTCTGCCAGGCATCGTAAATAAATAACTGTTATTTATTAGTGTGCAGTACTCGCGGGAAGGAGAATCAACAAAATGGCATTAAAAACGGCTGGAAGGCGCAAGGGGGCTATGGAATAAAGTTAAGAAGGCTTTACCGGTTGTATTCTGAGTGATTATGATTATTTTATTATCTTTATTATTATCGTTTTTTATTATTATTTTCTCAATGGTCACGTCGTTGTAAAATACTGTAAACATGACTGCTTTAGCCTTGCCACAAATGACCAAATTGCGCACAAAAATGCAAAGAATATCAACTTTAGTTGACTAAAAGGCGATTTATTACGGCTAGACAAACGAAAAGACTTCATATTGAAGAAAGATTTGTTTTTTATTTATTCGAAATGCGCGTACACATTAGAAATTTTTACTAATGACTTTCAAACATCGAGTGTACGGGGTTGGTGCGGAGGAAGAGAAGCCGGAGGAGACTTTGTCTCGGTACTGACCGCGATTCCCACCCTAACAATGTGGCCACCCCAAGTATTCAAAGCCCTCAATCCTAAACTCGTTAAGAAGAAACAGCATAACTTTCTTTAAGAGGCCACAGCGGCGGAATAAAGCGGAAATAAGTTTCATAAATCTTTCAATTAAGCTAAGCTCGTAACCAAGCTAAGCGTGAGCTAAAAATCAGCTGTATGAGATTTTACAGTGCAACCTCCTCCCAGGGTCTCTCCTCTTCCCGACCCCTGGAGCAACCCTGGTTGGGTCTGGTCGCGTGTCTCCCAGAATCTGGGATAAATCCTAAGAGAAATAGAAAACTAACCGCGGATATAAACATGACAAACGAACCACGCAGGTTTTAAGAACTTGATTTCATTGAACTTGACGTTTCGTATGTTACAACATACATCTTCAGAAGTGACAGTTATAAAAATGTGGGCGAGTTTAAAACTTAAAGCGAAGTACTGGTACAGAGGTTAAAAATAACCTACAAATATAAACAATAACATCCGATAACATTTTCACTGCCAACGTTATCATTGAGGGCAGGTTTTAAGTCCCTTATCGATAACGTCTTACAATGTAAATCGGATCGCCCATCTGCCAAAACGTCAAAGTGATCCCATTTGATGTTGTGACCAGTTGAGATTGTGTGATTAGCAACAGCGGAAGCGTGACCTGTCTGAGTCAGAGCTCTGAAATGTTCGGTCTCTCGGTCTTGTAAACGACGCTTCGTTTTGCCAATGTAAAAGGCATAATCAGAACAAGTAGCTATATACTTTGATATTTGAGAGCGATATTTCCTCTCTCAAACGAAAAAAAATAACCTCTGGCATCCAGGGTAAATCTCCCTCAACCAAACGAAAAAAAACCCTTTGGCACCCAGGGTAGTGTATTACATGTTTGGATGCTAGATTATTTCTCGCTGGGTTGGATTCTTCAGTCATCGCGGGTTCTCGCAAGTGACAGAAACTGGGACCCAGTTCGCTGGCTGATCGGCTCGGAATAGGACCTTAGCGTGCAGAAATTTGCGGGAGCTCCTTTACATAATAATTGCTCTTCCTTACGATAGCTGCCCGAAAGTTGGGTTTATACGGCATTCTGGTTTTCCTGATTCCAATCTACCATGAGTCTGTTTAACACTGAAACATTTATGAGAACGAATATATGAAAATAATATATTTGAACTGCGGATTAATGATTAAATACGTGACTGATCATTGAACGTTGTTTACACAGGCTTAACCAAGTTTTAAAAAAGTGACTACCGGTAGGCCAGAGGATGCATAGGCCATGTCCGGGACCATGGCCTAGGCCACATTTTGTCCATATCCGCCTTTGCACAGTGTTTTGTACTCAGTCCGCGTTTTATACCCAGTCCACAGTCCGGGTCCGCAGTCCGGGTCCATAGTCTATATTTTATACTGACCGCTTTTTGCCATGTAAACGTGCCGGGTTATCCCGGCTGGCCGAGGTGAGCAGACCGTGAAAGCAGCGTTAAATTCCAGGGCCGAGTTGCTCGAGGCATTGTTAGCGCTAACCATTGGTTAAGATGTATTCAAACCTATAGGTTGTCATGGTATGTAACCGGGCGGGTTAGCGCTAGCCATGCTTCAAGCTACTGGGCCGGCCAGGTCAGCTTTTAAATTTAACTGTCTCTAGTGACAACGATCAATTACCAGCGTGCAACACAAAAACCCTACACACTAAAAAGCGACCGCTAATGGAACGAGCGATCAAAAAATTGAACTTACCGTTAAAAAGTTTCTTTTGTCCGCCATCTCGTTTGTTGTGCTTAGCAACCGTTCAAACGATAGCCCACTGACTATCCCGCTTGGGTGAGTTGCATGTAATGGCGGGCTATGTTTCAACCCACCAAGCCGGGTAGCCCGGTTAACCGGGGCACCCTACCTCTGACGTAAATAGGCCCTAACATAACCATAAAATTTACTAACACAAATATATGTGTGACTGATTCTAAATAAGGCAGGACTAGGACAACGTCTCTCTTGGGAGCTGTGGTGATAGGATCTGAAGGCCTGTTCCTGTGTTTATTCAGGACATCATTCATTTTTCAAGCAGTATTTTCCTGAAATCAGCTAAAGTAGCCTGTAAGTCAGAGGCTGTGGAACAAATGCGGAAACAACGATAGGTAAAAGTGCGGATTAAATTAATTTTGTACTTTCGTGGAGTGAATGAGTTCCATTTTGTATAGAAAAACAAAATTACAAAGCGACGGCTAATACGAAGGCTGAAAGGCAAAACAAAAACTGTGAACGGCTAAAGTGTAACTAGTCGGGATCAAGGCTTAAAGTGATACGTAAATAAGAACACAAACAAGTAATTGCACGCCTATTATGTTTACATTTATATAACGGCCTCAGATTACTATCCTTTCGTAAGAATGAATCTAGGAATTGTGGATTGTACGCAATTCCTCGATTCGCTCTGAGACGGTGGTCAATTCTCCGTTGGTAAGCCAAACTCCACCAACGCAGCACCACAGACGCCAAAATTTTGCATACCGCGAAAAAAAAAAGCTGTGAACGGCTAAAGGGTAACTAGTCGGGATCAAGGCTTAAAGTGATACGTAAGTAAGAACACAAACAAGCAATTGCACGCCTATTATGTGTACATTTATATAACGACTTCAGATCACTATCCCTTCGTCAGAGCGAATCTAGGAATTGTGGGTTGTACGCAATTCCTCGATTCGCTCTGAGACGATGGTCACTTCTCCGTTGGTAAGCCAAACTCCATAAACGCAGCACCACAGACACCAAAAGTTTGCATACCGCGAAACAAAACGGCCACTCGTTTGACGGGCTCGTTTGCATAGTGGTAAACGCAACGAGCATTTTGTCAGCCCAAGTTTCTTCGAAATTTATATTTTTGCTCGAAGTGCAGCAGCTCGGAAAAAAGAAGAAATAAACGAGCTATATTTTTCAGAGGCTGTCGAAGATCCAAAATGTTGGACCGTGAAAATCATCGGAGGCGCATTTCACAGGAAACGATTATCATTCTTCTCAAATGTACTCATCACGTTGATTTGTTACAGCATTAATTCGAATGCGTCAAAACTTAAGGCTGGTTTCCATATGATCGCAGACGATCGCGGATCGCGGATCAGGGGCATCCAACGAGCCAAATCAACCAAAAGCTGTAGAAAGTACCTTATGGTACCTTATGGTGTTTGAAGTCTGTTTAAAATGATGTTTTCATTAGCTAGAAGAAGTTCCTCTGTTCGGATTCCCTAGCTGAAATTTTAATTTCCCGAAAATGGTAGGGAACAAAATCTTCCTTTGAGAAAATGCAAGCTGAAATGAACTTTCCACGAACTTTCTAGGGAACCATTTTCTTTCCGAAAATGGTAGCTGACGTTTTTGACTGCCAAAAACAGCAATTATGACCTTTCCGAAAACCGTAGGGGCTATGATTTCCCAATTGCGAATCTTTTAGGCCACGTTTTAGTTACGAAAATCCGAGTGCACTCTTTAATCGACGCCGAAAACCCAAGGCGAATTACCCTCCACCGAACAGATATCTACCGAAACTTGTCGTTGGGTGCCCCTGGCGGATCGCAGATCGCAGATCGCAAAAAGTTATGCGATCGTCTGCCATCATATGGAAACACACTTCTGCGATCGTTTGCGATCGTCTGCGATCCAGCGATCACGATCGCAGACGATCGCAGAAGATAGAACCATATTCTATCTTCTGCGATCGTCTGCGATCAATTGCGATCCTACGACCTCATGGAAACCAAAGTTCTACGATCTGCGATCGAAACCTATCCCATAATATTTGTAATTCCGGAAACGCGCCTGTGTATTTGACATTTCCGCTGACCGAACTGTATGGATACAGTCGGCTTTGCGATCGTTTGCGATCGTCTGCGATTATATGGAAACAGCTCTCTTTGCGATCGTCTGTGACCATATGGAAACCAGGCTTTAAAGTGTTAGCGAATGAAAAGGAAACTTTTACACAGCAACCATGAAGAGTCCATGGGCATATTAGGATTCTTATAACGGCTGTGTATGTTTGGATCTTTCTCATATACCGTCTCAACCACCTTTCGATACTAAACCAGTGATGGTGATCGGAAGCGTTTTGAATATCAGAGAAATAAACTTTTTAGTTCCAACGGATAAGACGGTTGTTTTGAAACCGATGACTTTCCCAGAACCAAGTCGACCGTTTTGACTGCATAAAATTGTCAGCGAGTAGAGAACACGAAATAAAGCCTCCCTTGGATTGTGACAAAACAAACGGCAACAAAATATTCCGAAGGTAAATAATGTGATGTATGTATGTATGTATGTATGTATGTATGTATGTATGTATGTATGCATGTGTGTGTGTGTGTATGTATGTATGTGTGTGTGTGTGTGTGTGTGTGTGTGTGTGTGTGTGTGTGTGTGTGTGTGTGTGTGTGTGTGTGTGTGTGTGTGTGTGTGTGTGTGTGTGTGTGTGTGTGTGTGTGTGTATGTAAGGACCCCTCCCTAAGGTCTTCAATTGTCTCAGACACACTTTACCAGACCCAGCCAGGGTCTCTTCTCTCTGGCTCCAGGGGCGGGAAAAGGAGAGACCCTTGGAACGAGGTTGTTTACAGTGCTGATTAAACAAACCGGAGCTGTCACAACAGTCAGCTCCAATGATCATTTATAATTTAAACAATCTTAAAACAAACCGACATCTGCCGTTCTGTAGCATCGAGCAGTTAAAATTCTATTTAAGGCTACGGTTCTGCATCGATTGTTGAACGAAAATTAGGTTGTGTTCTAGAAATCGAGGGAATCCAAACGCGATTCAAAAGCGACTCAAGCTCCACCGATTGATCATTAGGAATATATCTTTAAAAGGCAAACATCAGCGAAACAGTTATACCCGACACTGATCAGTAGACTCACAAATGTTTAACAGGAAGCGAAGAAGCGAAGAATGCAGCGAAGGAGTGTAATCAGCTTCATACCAACAACTCGGACTTTTCCGAGTTAAAAACTGGATATTAGCTCTTGCAAGCTACACTGAAATTCGAGAGAAAATAAAGTTTATGTATGTATGTTTTTATGTGTGTGTGTGTATGTATGTATGTATGTATGTATGTATGTATGTATGTATGTATGTATGTATGTATGATACCAGTACAAACCATAGACTATGAGCAGTCTCTCTTTTTTCTTAGTTCGTGGAACAAAACGCGAGAGACACGCAAATGACCACGCGCGTGACTGAAGGTGCGAGACGAGAAAGGCGATTTTTTGGTGTGAAAATTAAAATCTAATTAGCCGTATCCAATAAAATTCTGTCTCCTGACATCCTGTCATTTTACCCTGTCATCGCAACGGCAACCGATTCATTCTGGAAATGTGATAAATTACCAGTTTCCTGGAAAATCAGGATCGAGGATCAAGGATCGAGGATCGAGGATCGAGGATCGGGGATCGGGGATCGACGATCGACGATCGAGGATTGAGGGAAAAAATCATAAAGATATAAGCAACAAGATATAAGATATAACCACACGTGTTCAGAATTGTTATTAGTCGTAAGCACTATGGGGTGAAGGGCTAGAACACGACTCGCGCATGCGCACTTGGAATCAACAAACTGAACACCGTTTTTAGACGTATCGCTTAATGTCATCATGCCGATCTGTCCGGACTTCTGTTGCGCGCGATCGACCCATAAAACTGAATAAAACAAAGCATCGCGTAGTCCGCTTAGAACACAAAACAAATTTAATACTCCCGGCCGGTTAGAATGAACTAATTCAAAGTATAAAGGAAATAGACAGATTCTATTTGATGAGTTGTATTAGATTTAGTAAAAAGAAATTTCTACTTTCTTTCAAAAAGAAAAATCATGCATGCATGAAAACAGCAAATGGCGGCCATATTGCGGTTATACCCAGTATTACATGGCCATTTCGCGGGCTCAAGTGTACAATCTAATCTGGTAAAAATGAAATGTAAACTTTACTGGCTGTTTATTATATTTTCTTTCGATATAAATTTTACCTATAAAATTTCGTACAAATCCTTACAATTTTGATAACATGAGCCTGGGCCCTCTGTAGACAAGGCTATAAAAAATTATGTTTCGATGACGTTATTTTTCATTACAAAATTTACCGTTTGGATCCGCACCTCCGAAATATTAAATCTGAAATTAAATCATCTTATTCTTACTAATTTTTGCATTACGCGATTTCAAAATAATCGCGAAATTTAACACATTTTTGCAAAAGCGAATACTTTGGAACCAATATGTGACCTGCTTTCCACTGTCTAAGGAGCCAGTTACTTGTTGCTTTCCTAGAGTAAGTGAGCGACGAAAAACGGGATGCCCAGTTTCTCTAGTATTTCAGGAAACTTAAATACATTGAGTTCCTTTGCTTAGGATCATCATCACGGAAGATTTACATCGAAATGCAATTTTAAATAGTCGAAATGGACTTTGGATAACTTTTCCGCAACCTCGGGATCAACACGAAGAAGCCCGCTGTGGAAATGAGGATGGCGCTGCTTGATGCATTCAGGATCCACATGATAATATGCATTCCGCTCTTTGTAAGACTTTTTCGTCTGTCCAGGGTTTTCTTTGTCTGGATATTCATATCGTTCTGAATGCCGCAAGACAATATCATAAGGTACGGGCCGATTACTCTTGGGAAACGACAATCCACACGAGGCACACTTACTTATGTTACCGGAAATTAATACAACGTCAAAAGGATTGTCGTTCTGCCAAACCTCTGTGTAAAGCTTTGTTCTAGAAAGGTCTAAGACTTGGGGATACTCTTCACGCGAAGGATTTTCCCCTTGACCGGTGCGTCGCATTATTCGAGCATTTTAGTGGCATTTTCCCGGAAAATTAATATTTTTTTCCACAGAAAAAAAGAACTAAAAATTATTTTTTACGAAAAATTGAAGACTTAACTTAGCCTCTTCACCTAAGTATCACTGAAAGGGAATAAAGGATGAACAGAACGAAAAACAGCAGATCATTTACAGAACTATCTTTTGATGTATTAAAACTATTACATACATTGTTGTTGACTGTTATACTAAGTATACGTTTCTGTTGAGGACACTGAACTGTTAATTTTGTTGAAACGTTAAAATTATTTAAATTTAAAAACCCTTATGCATGAGCATTAAGCGAGCATTTTAGTGAGTTTTTGAGGGGAAACCGGGCATTTTAGTGGACAAAATGGAGCATTAAGATGGAGCATTTTAGTGGAGAAATAAAAGCATAATGTACAAAAGCCTACACCACAGACGTGTTTCCGGCTGTCGCTTGTACCGCACACTGAGTACCAAAGGTTTTATATTCTCGTGCCGCTAACCTTAGAGCCAACACCTCCAGACTGCCAACCGTCTAACGCTGCAACATTGTCATCTATATATTGGCTTATCTCGCAACAGTTCGCTGTTTCACTTTCTCTTTTCTTTTTTTATCGTTTCCACCAACTTTGGGCTCGATTTCCGCCGCTTTCTCGAGTTCGGTCTACGTTCCTCCCCGAGAAGAGACGGCTGGACGCGTGAGTGGCAAAGCATATCTGTGACGCAAATTCATAATTTAATTGTTGCAGCGCTTTAGGTGGCCGGAAATGTCACTTGGTGACAATCATAGCCGGGCCCACATGCCGCCTTCGGCTCGTAAAATTTGTGGCGTTTTCGCCACTTCTTCTTTTAATTTTGGCCCTCCAACCTATTTCGTTTCACATTGTTGTTGCGGAAGGGCATTACGTGCTGTTTTCAATAGAGGAGACTTTTTTTCTTAAAGTAGAGCAGAGCTGTTAAGCTATGGTGCTGTCCCGGGGGGGGGGGGGGTACTCCCATAAAGTCCGGATAGGTGTGTGCCGCGAAGGGTCTTAAACCCTGACCCTATTTAAGGAACAATCCAACGAAAATTGATACCCTATTTAAGGCCCAAATCCGAAAAATGACACCCTATGCAAGGGAAGAACAAAACTCAAAATAGCTTGAACAGGTCAACTTTATTTCCTAAAAATCGCTTTGGCAATACTTTAACTTTGACAGATCATTTGTTTTTCGCTTAACTGGGTGTTTACGACCTGCTATTTTTGCTGATACAAATTTAGGCACCCTATCTAAGGATCACACCGGGACACTATGCCAACATAGCCATAAAGGATACCCTATTTAAGGATCGAGAACCTCCAAAAACCATACCCTATTCCGCGGCACGTACCTATATAGCCCATATAGGGGAGTACCCCCCCCCCCGGGGTGCTGTCATGTCAAAGGTCACACACATATGTTGTATGGTGTGCATGGTGTTGACACCATGTTTGTGTTTTGCTTGTTCGGTTTGCTTTGGCTCATTTAAAAATTTAATTTTGTCTGGCTTCGCCAGCGACTGGAGTCGCTTTCCTTCAAGAAGAATACTGTACACATCAATTTGACTGTGTATTTTGTTTCTTGGGATCGATGTTTGCGTTTATCCCTCTCTTTGTTGCGTGTTGTATATACCACAATGGTTTAGATCTGGCAAGATTTCATCAGTTGACGGTATTTGGTTAAATGTCCCACTAATGCGATCGCACTTCATATCTGTGACGTGAGTCCAGCGGTTTCCCTTAAGACACACAACAATAGGAGGGAAAAACAAAACGTGACATACAAACTCCTTCCCACAATTACACAACACACCACCATGAATTAAAACAACTTATATTTAATTGAACAGAAAAAAAAAAAGTGTAAACACGGCAAAAAATTACTACTAAGACAACGTAACCTCTAAAGATAATAGTAATAAATTACAAGAATATTTTAAAGTAAAGTAACGTACTAAATTCAATCCTACAACTAAATCTAAGTATTTACAAGAATATTTACACTATATAATGTTACACTCAGTCCTGTTCTTTTCTGTCCTTTTCCAACTGACCACACCTTCCTGACGCGTAACCGCACCGCCAACCAAACACAACGAACGAACCGCAACTTTGCCAAATGACCTCTTCTTACTTCTTCTTCTCAAACTCCTTTTTCTTGAAACTCCACTTTCGCTCCTAACTACATACTGCTTTAACAGTACTGTCTTCGTTTCTTTCCACGGACGCCAAGGACACACCACAGCTCACTCGCACGCCGTGTGGACTGAACGGTTTGTAGCTGAGTTTCTACGACACTCCTCTGCACCTTTCTCGCTTAGGCGGCACCCGACAAGAGAATTTAGCCGTGAAAGATGCCTCGCCCCTGCTAACGTCTTTTAGCAGTGAATAAGAACTCTCCTCAATCTCCTTCCTAGCCTTCTTCTTCACAAACCAGAACCTTTTCTTTCGTGTGTTACACGCACCGGACGGAACCTTCTAACTCTCACCACGTTTTGTAACTTACATTTATATATGAATACTAAATGTTTTACAATTAACACTTTACATGCATACTTATTCAACAACATTCCTACATTTGTAGCACTATACTAAATTAACACTAAAAGAACAATAAACTTACAAGCTTTTAAAAATGAGGGGCTAAGTTACAATACAGCTCTAATTACGAACTACACTACAATGTTGAACAAACACTAGATAATTAGCACTAGGACCATACGAAATACTAAAAACCGAAAAACTGAAACAAAAAGCTAAAAACAAAAACAAATCATCACAATATCGCACAACTTTTTCGCTACTGCGAGAAAGCTAATTTATGCTGCCTGCTCAATTCAGGCAGGCGGGTTTTTTAATTATTGGTTGAAATGAACAATGCCACGTCCACGACTCCAGTCTGAACAGCGGCTGGTAATCGAGCCTACACCAACTCTAGATGGTCCCCGGGTAGATAGTATTATTGAAGTTCTTTGTCTGAATGACACCGATCAACACTATCTTCATTTTCACTTACGTACTCACGGAGGAGATTACATGAGCTTTCCACCCTTGTTTTCCTAATTTGGGAGATACTGTTCCTCTAGCCTTTGAAGCCGTGGTTACAAAATAACAACTTTATTCTCAAATAACAATACGAATACAGTCTTGTAATTTTTTCAGCGCGGATTTTGTAAAAAGGAAAAGTACATAAATCTAATTACTGATCCTCGATCCCCGATCCCCGATCCTCGATCCTTGATCCTTGATCCCCTATCCTTGTTTTCCAGGAAACCTCAGGAAACCTAAATTACCGCAAATCGAAAACATGTCACGAAGAGGGTTTATTGTAATGAGCGAAACACCAAAGAAAAACCTTTCCGGTAGAGAATAATTACTGTTAGCTGGAACAGTTAACTTCACTAGACACGTTCTAATTTTAATCGAGTGACAACGCAATAAGTCAATGGAATAACTGCGTAACACGAAGCACAGCAAACTTGAGGCTTACATTAAAACAAATGAAACTGATTTACATAAAATATACAATAATATGCAAGAAAAGGCCGAGTATTCCAAGGTTTAAATGCAACAAACCGCTAAATAAACTTACGATTTTAAAAACTCTAAGCGAAAACGAAATTTGTAGTAACCATGTTTCTACCGTATGACCGTTCATCC
>JAEMWC010000311.1:492500-495000 GCA_016490735.1 Pachyseris speciosa | reverse complement strand
CCACCTCTGACGTCTATGTCAAACTCATATTCACCAGACCGCCGCTGATGGGAACAGGTCCTTTGCTAGAATGGTTGCGCACCCTGGCACGTGGGCGCCATGGCCCAATGGTATGTTTGGACACCTATCAGGACAACCTCTGCCTTTGGAGATGCCTAGCTGTTCACCAAGGGTTCAGACCAGACCGAAGCACCCAAACGGCCCGCGAATTGGCGCAGAGCTTTCACCAACTGAAACTCTTCCTCGCGATTGTCCAAAAACTTCACTTGATGAGTCGGACAAAGTCGAACAACACTTCAACGAAGGAAAGCCTGTTTCAGATTGGTTGGGAATTCGTGTTTATGAGCCCGAAAGAGAAGGTGATGAAGTGAATTCGTTCCCCCAACCAACAACTCACAAACATTCTCACAATCGGTGTGTTCGAAGGGCACGCGTTCATTGTGAAGAAGATCGAGGTCTTGGGCAGTCATTATATTTGCCCACACTGCCAAACAAAATTGACAAAAGCCAGCAATCTGCAACGACACATCAAAACCTGTTCTCGAGGAGAAACAGTGGTGGCCTGCCCCAACGAAAAATAGAAAAACCGCAGACCGCGTTTGAAAATGCCTTCTTCCCCAAATCCAACGCTTCCTCCGACTCAATGCGTTGGATTCAAAGACAAGCTCGCAAAAGGGGAATTCACATTCACCACAACCAATGTGGGAATGGAGGGGAGCCATATCTCTTGGGTCATTCGGTGGATGGGCTCCACATCGAAAGCAAAACAGTCTTCCAATTTCACGGATGTTATTGGTATGGTTGCCCACGCTGCTATCCCGATCGCGACACAAAGATAACAAATGCTGGGAAAACTCGAGAAGAATTGCATCAATCAACTCGCAAACGAACACAACAACTTCAAGAGGCAGGGTTCACTGTGGTTGAAGTCTATTCATGCCAAGTCCAAAGAACCAAAGAACCTCTCCCCCCAATCTTCACAAGAACTTACCCACACGCAATCCTCTTTCACTTCGAAGCGTATGGGGACAAAACAAGCAGGAAAGACCCAACACCCACACTTCAGATTCAGAACGTTCACAAACCTATCTGCTTTTCAATCGGGGACACACTCAATCGCGAACCAACACACATCTGCGACAGAGACCCAAAGGAGCTGATCCGAAAGTTTGTGGCAGAGGTTGTGCGGCGGGGGAAAATAATCAGGGATGAAGTCAGAAAGGTCTTCTGGCCAGAAACCTTCCACCTGCTTCCCAGAAACAACAAGCTTCGATTGCTGGGTGGTGCAACGACGTGCCTGTGCTTGGGTTTAACTCCGGTCGCTATGATTTGAATCTTGTGAAAGAGCACTTGGCAGGTTTCTTCGCCGACAAAGCAAAACATGTGAAAGTGGCCAAAGAAGCGAAACAAATAATGTACATGCTTCCATCCGGATTCCGCTTCCTTGACATAATCAACTATTTGGGGCCCGGCACCAGCTATGACAGTTGGGTGAAGGCTTATGGTTGTGAGAACACCAAATCATGGTTTCCCTATGAGTGGTTCGACAACCCAGACAAGCCTGATTATCCAGGCCTGCCAGACCACCCTGAGTGGTATTCATCTTTGAAGGGTGAGTGGGTGTTGACGCCAGAGGAATGGCGAGGCTGTATCCGTTTGTTTGAAGAAAAGGGAATGACAACCTTTGCAGACTGGCTGTGTTACTACAACAACCTTGATGTTGCGCCGGGGCTCGAAGCATTGGACAAAATGAGGGCCTTCTACACAGGAAAGAGAATCGACATTCTGAAAGACGCTGTCAGCATCCCCGGGGTGAGTCAGCACTATCTCTTGCGAGGGGCGATTGAACTCGCTGAAATTCTTCAGCGACCACGACTTCCAAAGGTTTGGTGAATCCTTGTATTTTTGTTGCGATGGGCACCACCCACCAACACATCGCGAGCAGTAGTGTGGCAAACATGGGTACAGGTTATCTACTAACCACCTTTGTTTAATTAACTTCATCTCATTTGGTGTACACAAAGGATGGTGTTTGTTTTTAACCCAACAAGCCCAATAACAACCATTTCGTCGACAGAAGGAGCATTTACCACAGGCTGTAATATAAGTAAAACAGTTTTCATATTCACAAAATGGTGCATCGACAAATATATCCATCAGTCCGTCATGCAATTCATCCCAGCCCGCCCTTTTTTTGTCCTGAATTCGGGCTTTTATTGTTTCGTGAAAAATTTTTTCCTTCAGCTCAGGAGGGAGTTGGTTGACTATTTCCAGGAAATGCATTGTCTTTTGAGTGCCATTGTTCAATGGGGCGCGACGCTCCGTTCTCGAGCAGCAGAAAAACAGCGGAAAAATTAAGCAAAGAAGCCAACAGTTCTTCGTGCACCCATCGCCAGCCCATTTTTTCTCTTTCTTTCAGTTGGTTTTGAATGTGGCGACAATTTTTTTTCTTTCAGCTCTGGTGGGAGCTGGTTGACTCTTGCTGTGTGTTCCATGTGTT
>JAEMWC010000311.1:465000-485000 GCA_016490735.1 Pachyseris speciosa | reverse complement strand
CACAAAGGTTTATCTTAGTAGAGTACTGGTGACGAGCTTCAAGCCTCATTTTGCTTTGCGGGCTCGCGGAGGTGTGTTTACTTTCCATGGTTACAAAAACGTGGTTCTTTTCAGAAACTTCCAAATTGCCCCTTACATCTCCGGCAAGAGATGCAAGCAAGTAAGTCTTAACTTCTTTAACATAAGTATACGTAATGATTCCATTTAGCAGATTTAGCTGCAGTTTCAGTTCAGTTCATTTTTTTTGCACATCGTTACAAGATAAATATATATATCAAAATATAAAAAGATAAATAAATAACAAAAGAAAGAGAAACATATGGAGAAGATGCCCATAGAGAAACCATTGGGGCTTATACAAGCTACAGGCTCCTGAAAAATTAAAACTTTGAAATCTGCCATGAATTTTTGGCGTAGCTTATTTAATTTCTCAATAACATGTAGGTTAAAAAGCAAGCACACAAACAAACACACCAGCAGCAAAACATAAAACAACTCGTTCAAAATAGGAGTAGTCAATTTAGGAGAAATGTTCTTAATTTAGATTTAAACAGAGAAATGCTGCCAGCATTCTGAATTTCTGAATTAGAGGATTTGAACAGTTTAGGTTCTTGAAAACTTATTGCAAACTGTCTGATATTAGTTCTACAAGGAAATAAGTAAAAAGAATTGCTATGTCTAGTATTGTAACGATGAATATGACTTGTCAGCAAAAACAATTCTTTGAATGCATCAGGGACGAAGCCTTTCTTAAAAAGAAACATAAACTTTCCAATTTGAAATCTTTAAATATCATGTAGTTATTAGAATTTTCAGTTGCTTAAATATAGGTTCAATATAAGCATCGAAGGCGTTTCTTGATATGATTCTTGAAACCTTTTTCTGAAGTAAAACAATGCGATTTACATTAGAAGGATAGGTCGATCCCCATACTGATATGCAGTAAACAAGATAAGGATAAACGAAGCTGTAATACAATGTTCATAAAGAGGACTAGTGGTAGGCAAACTGTGTCAAACAAAGCTTGTTTTGAAAAGTGTATTTCAACTCGCAGTGAAAATGGAAACTCTTGCACATATTCTTCCCTTTAGATCATCCAACTCCCGGGCTATGTCAAAATGGATGCTGACCACGGAAGATGGTCACAAGATGGCTTCTGTCAGGCAGCATTTCAAGACGATAAAGTAAGCACGAGTTACAAGGTCTCAGCTGATCTGTATAATTTCATTGGACGCGGCGGGCTCAACATTGGACACCTGGGGTTATTTTTCAACGCGGAGGATCAAGACAACTATGATTTTGTCTACTTCAGGTTTGAACGGAATTCTCTTCAGTCTCTTTTCGATTTTGTTGCACCCTGTTGAGCTCCTGGGGTGGCAAACGGTTTCATCACATCACCAACATTCGATTCAACAAAGCTTCACGAGTGGCCTGGGATTCAGTACCGCGGTTTTTACCATGGAAACATATTTGAGAGACCGATTAGTGGGCACGTGCATACCTAACAATGTTGAAAGCATTCTCGTCAACAGAGCCCACGATCCTTCTGGCCCGCGGCAGGGACGAGAACGTGTTGAAAGCGGGTGACGAACGACTTCAACATCGTTCAACATTTACGATAACAAAAGAAATGTTGAATGGATGTGGAAGAAAAGCTTAAGCGCCTTTAAAGTCATTCAAAATATCTATTCAACTTCCATTCAACACAGAAGGTGGCAAACGGTTCAACAAAATGTTGAAGCAGCTTGCCCGGATCTAGCCTAGCCGGACTTAGCCGACCGGTTAGCACCGGTTAGCACCGGACTAGCGTGCGGGAGGTCGCGGGTTCAAACCTCGCCCGGACCAACACTCAGGGTCTTTAAATAATTGAGGAGAAAGTGCTGCCTTTGAAATAACATCTGCAAATGGTTAGACTTTCTAGTCTTCTCGGATAAGGACGATTTTAAACCGTAGCTAGGCCCCGTCTCACAACTCTTCATAATTGATTCTGTGGGACGTAAAAGAACCCACACACTGTTCGAAAAGAGTAGGGGACGTAGTTCCCGGTGTTGTGGTCTATCTCTCATCCTGATGGTTAAATTGCTCGGAGATACTAGCTGCACAAGCTACTCTAAAATCCGAGGGTAAATAAAGTAATGTATGTATTATATAGGTGGTTTGCAGCTAATCTCTAGAGACACAGATAACAATGGTGAAACGAACAAATGCTGGTGGACGAACAAAAGGAGCTAATGAGAGATGTATTGTTTATGTCCACCAGCATGGCGGCGAATTCACGGTCAATTCGTTGTAACGTTCAGTTCGTTTCGAAGAAGTATCTTCGACAAACGAACGGGCCACGTGACTCAAGAGGACTCACCGGGGAGAAATGAAGAGGACTTCTACTACCTTCCAGGAAAAGTATAATTTTGAATAGGAAACGAGGAGATGATTAGATGCTTTCTTTCGAAGAGATACAAATAATAATTATTGTGGCGGATTAAATTGAGCAGCCTGCTAATGGAAAAGGTATCACCACATAGGTAAAAAATCATATCACCACAAAGGCAATGTCTCTTACGCAGAACTTCGTTTTGTCTCGTCACACAATCTCTCCTCCCCAAAGAGGATTGCGTGACGAGCCAAATGAAAGTCTGCGTTGGAGGCTACAACCGTGGACAAGTGTTGACAGAATTGGGCAAAATAAACGCTTTTTATCAGCGTCATTCCGTAATTGAAAAAACTCTTTTTTGTCGATAGCTAAATCCCCCTCTCCCTCTTTTCTACGTTGAAATACGCTCCGTGGACACTGTCACGTGATTACAACGTTGAAAAGCGAGAGTGGGTCGAAGTGTGACAATTGGGGATTGGAAACTAACGCGTTTAACGAAAAAGGATTTTTGGGCGGGACTGTCTCAACTACTTTTGTCCGTGATTGTAGCAATGTCCCGATCTTGAATAAAAGATTACATACCTTCCCTGATTTCGTAACGGGAGAAGAAAGTTTACTGCAGTCAGCATTGATTCGGACACCTAAGTTACTGTAACTTTCACTGACAGATATTCTTGTGTATTCTTATTTACACTATGATAATATGATTTTCATATATTCATTCTCATATAATATTTTTCGTTACTTCAGGCCTCACTCGGTCGGCGGATGCTTTCAAACAGGGTACGTTTACAAAGCCCTGCCAAAATTTGATGGATCCAAGTCGAGTTCCTGCCCTACCGGTCCCCCCAAGGGAGCAGAATGGTTCAAAGTCAAGGTGACTGTATCGGCCACCTCGCCCGCCGGGCAAGTGAAGCTGTACTTGAATGACAAGTTTGTGACGTCATTCAATTCCCGTTATCCAGTCAAACGAAGTGGCGGCGTTTTGGTTGCCAATGGTTACAAGAATGTGATCTACTACAGGAATTTTCAGATCATGTAAAGAGGTCGCATTCGCTTCAACAATGATGAAAGGCTTAATGGAAAAATAAATAGTAGATTTGAGGCAGCACATGCAAACGGCACCCTGTCGCTTGCAGCCGCTACAGCATTATAGCTTCGCAATATCTGAATATCGTTAAAATATATCAATAGAGAGAGTCGGACACACAGTAGTGGAGTTCAATGTTAGATGTCGTCATTCAGTACTATTCTCAAACGAACAGGTAAAAAAATGTGTAGTTAACTTAGGAAGAGTTACAGTTTTGATCTAAATAAAGATGCCTTCGTCAAAGATCAATTCATCTTTGTCAGTTGTGACTCGCTTAGTTGATACAGTAGATGTATACTTGTGAGAGCATGTTGGAAAAACAAAAGCGTTTTATGTTGGGTGTGTCCTGCACACGGAATAACCCTGGAAAAACTGGTACAGGGAACTTCCATTTAGTATAGGTAATCACATGATTTCGAGTGCAATTTGGAATAAATAAGCACGAGTAAAATTTTTCAAAGACTCACAAAATTGCACGAGCCCGTAGGGCGAGTGCAATTTGCGGTCTTTGAAAAAATTTACAAGTGCTTATTTATTCCAAATTGCACGAGAAAAATCATGTGATTACTTATTAATAATATACATGAAAAAATTGCGAGATAGCTTCTTAACTTTGCAGAAGCAACGCAACGAAGCTAAGGTGAATCAAAACAACAGTTTTCTCAATGTTTTTAGCTGTAAAAACTGGCTAAACAAGTACAGGCTGTAGCTATAAGGTTACTTTGTTTGCTAAGTGTCTATCAAGCGCTGTAATCATTACCTTCAGGCTTTCTAGTTCGTTATCTTCGTCTTGTTTGTCCTTGTTTGTTTATTAATCTCGGCGTCACTCCATCAACAGCTATCAACGGACTCGTAATTCCAATTACGTCGGTAATTCCCTTCTCTGGACAACACTGTTTCCAAACAGACAGCTAAAATACAGTGCTTTTCGCAGCCGTTTCTCCTTTTTAGAGCTGTTTTGCAGCTTCTCTGCTGTTATTGCGTTCACGAAGAAAGAAAACCTGCTCAAAAAGCCAGCCATTGTTTTGGCTCGCAGCAAAGCTTGCAGCTCTTCAGACTTTGCGCCATTCAGAGGCCGCGTTTGATTGGCTCAATCGCAGCGCCTTTGTTTATCAACCAATCAGAATCCTCAGTTTTTTACCTTGTTTTGCACTGTATTTCCTTTTTTCTGCACCGAATTACCTTTTTTGTGCACCGGTGTTTCCTAAAAACTGCATTTCTCTTAGCCAATCAGAATCGAGAAATTTTTTCATGTATATTATTAACGAAGTAACATGGGACCAGGTTATATCGACGGTTCGTTATAACGAAGTCCTCTTCCATATATTTTAAAAGGTCGGTCTGAGGAATATAGCCGTTCGTTATAACGGAGACTTCGTTGTATAAAGGTTTGTTAAATCGAGGTTCCACTGCAGTAATTCAATGTCGGACGTAGTAAATAATACTAGACGCTACAACAGTGATTTTTTACCATTTAAAAGCTTTTACCAGGGCAGCCGAGATTAAATTCTATGAAATTCATATCAGTAGTTCCACTCAGTTACATTTGAAAACTAAGGACACTGTCTTCATTTATCAAGCTAGGGAACGCAGGGAAATCGATCTAACCAATGAACCGCCGCTGCAAGTTTAAACATAATAACCGAGTATCTGATGGGGTGATCAATCATCAAACCACCGCGAGCGTTTAGCTGGGGATTCGCTGTCATCCTTTCCAAACAGTTTATTCTTATATTTGTTTACCATGTCTGAAAAGTTAGATTCGTCTTTCTTCTCCTGTTCTTTTCGTCTTGCGCCTTTCCGCTTCCTGCTCGTGATCCCACTGGGGTCCCTAGCAGCACTCGACTGGGTGGATAAAGCAAATTCTTTCTGAACGGTTTTATTTACACCCTTCCGTTCTTTTGGAATTTTCTTTACTTTACTAAATTTAGACTTTGTTGGGGTGTTGCTGTTTACTGCGGAAGAATTTTCAGTGTAAGAAACTGCTGAAAATTGCCTTTTATTAGGTCGACCGCTTTTACCAAGCTTTCGAGGAACTGGCAACTCGGGAGGAAAATTCTTCCTTGCCTTTTTCGTTTTCCACGAATTTTCACCTGCAGTTTTCTCTTCTTTTTTTCCGCTGTTGAAAGTATTTGCTTGATTGTTTTCCTCTGCCGTTCTCTTACCATCACCATCCTTTCCCTGTTCCAATTTTCTTTTCTTTCTGGCCTCTCGCTTTCTCTGCCGTTTTTCTCTCCGCTTCTGATTCTTCTCCAGTCTTCTCTCCTTGTTTGTCTTCGGTTTCTCATCGTGCGCATGCCCTTCCTCACCCTGCCGCTGACGCTGTTGAGCCTTGTCCAATCGCCGCTGCTTGGCTTTAACAACGACGCTGTTCTCCAAAGAAAACTCCACAATGGGCCTCCGGTCAGCGCCGAAAATATCTGGATTATTATTGGTCGCTCGCAGGGCCTCCAGGGCGTCCTCGTGATTGTTGAAATCCACGAATCCAAATCCCATGGATCGTCCGCGGCCCGAGCTGTCGACGCGATCTTTGCTTCGGATGATAAGAACTCTGTTTACATGCAGTTTCCTTCCCGCCACTGTACTAAAAATTTCTTTCAGTTTACTATCGTCAACGTTAAGCGCGAGGTTTCGGACACAAAGCCTGAAACAAATAAAAATGGTCAGTCTTGATATGCCCAATAATACAAAACTGGCGGAGTGATATTCTTTCTGAAAAATTAAATCGCGTTGCCTGTCCAAGTCGAAAAATCGCCAGTGTTGCCGCGATTCAAATAATAATAATAATAATAATAATAATAATAATAATAATAATAATAATAATAATAATAATAATAATAATAATAATAATAATAATAATAATAATAATAATTGCACTACCCACTGCCCTTTTTGACACGAAAAACGCGAACATTTTCCTCTGCAAAATGTTTCTACAACAAGCTAGGTAATCATGAAGAGTTAGTGACACCTGCCTGGTTGGTGACACATAGTAGTTGGGATTTGCAAGCTTAGCTTTCTTCTCCGCTTCAGCTTTCTGTCTTTTGATCAAATCGCTTTGTGACAATCCCTTAGCGGCAGCGGAACCAGGCAAAACCAGGCCTTCTTTCGCCAAGTACAAGTTGCGTTTGTCTTTTCCATCTTTGCCTCCTTCTGCTTTCCTTTCCTTGGTCAGTTCAGCAGCCTTTCCACGCGTTACAGCTCTAGTCACGTTCAGGTTGAAGTTATCTAGAGAGAGAGCTGAAGAAAACAACTGACAGGTCACAAAAAACTCACCTAGGAAAATACCGAGAGTGCCGCATAAAAGATTGTGGGTTTGTTTGGGGGAATGCGATTGTTTACTGGCAATACGGGCCTCCCCACCCCCCCCCCCCCCCCCTCCTCCCAAAAAAAAATTCCCCACAATCAATTGTGCAGCCACTTGGTCTCAGTCTTTTCTAAAGTGCGCTATTTGTGGCCTACACAATTTTTATTTAATTTTTATTCTCTGTAAACACTCTTCTTATATTATGTAGTTAGGTCAGTAGCATTTTATTTAAAGTCCCCAATTAGGAGGCCCTGCCAGGCCAGCTAGAATACTACACACTTAATTAAAGTTCATCATCATCTCCACCGACCTCGGCTCGTTCACGGCGTCGTGGTTTGGGTTTTTCTCGCGCGCTGAACTATCCAGAACGAGACTGCTAGCAGTCCAGGCCTACACGAACTCCACTGAATTACTGTTTAGCAGCAATTAGAAAAACTATGCCAAGGTATAAAAAATACCACATGAAGCTGAAATGAAACGTGTACAAAGAAAGGACACAGCTATTCGCTATCTGGACATCACACCCTCCGACATGTGTCCCCACTTTGGCTCAGGCTTTCATACATGGATTGGCCTTATAAGTCATTTCCACGGCACAAATCCGTACCCACAAGCAACTAGATGTCATGGTCATCATCGATTCAAAAACAACAACAACAACAACTTTATTACACATGAAAAAGTTTACAAATAATAAATTAAAGTGAACTAAAAAGGAAATAGGAAACTTTTCACACAACCCGCAGTTAGCTTAAGCTAATCGAGGCGGGAGGTGAAGTGGACACAATGTAAACTAGCGGTCATAATAATTTCACAAAGGGAACAAAATTTGCTACCCTACACGGCGTAATTATTTGCTAAAGCATCTAAATGTATTAAATACGTTACATCTATATTGAAAAGCCTGGGTGTTGACATTGGACTAAATGCTCGACTTCAACATAATCATCCTTTAATATCCAAAAGAATATGGAATAGAAATCCGCGAACCTATAGATGAAAACCCACCACCCGGGGTATACAAGTAAACGTAAGCCGTTCTGATCCAATAGCAATTCTAAAGGTTGCAGCTAAAACCCTGTGACCCTACTTGTAACTTTGATATACCTGACCTCTCCTTGCTCGCTTCTGCCAGGCATCGTTCAGCGCTCTCTACAGTCATAAACTTCACAAAAGCCATTCCTCGACTGTGACCCGTCCGTTTGTCCTCCAATAACTTACAGTATTCGATCTCACCAAATTGCTCAAACAAGTCCTGAAGTGAATCCTCGGTTGAATCAAACGAAAGGTTACGGATAAACAGAGTTTTGCCTTCTTTTACGTCGGACAGTCGTTTAGGTTTCTTCGTTTGCGCTGTTTCTTTGTCCTCGTCGTCTTCGTTGCTGTCATCATCCTCATCATCATCTTCGCCTTCGTTGGCAGAATTGTCGGGATTCTCTTCGGTTGATTCAACGTCAGAATCGATGTTATCATCACTGCCTGGCGCATCATCTCCACTGTCTTCTCTCTCATCTACTATGTTCTTTTCTTGAATTTCATCTTTCTCTTTCTCAGCATCTTCCTCTGTTTATGGACAAAAAATGGTTACAAACGTAAACTTGAAGTGCAATGACGAATCAACAATAATTATTATTCAACAGTCACTGGAGTTTGACAACATCTGATTTATTTAAGTCTTATTTCAGACAACTGACAAAATTTGGTACACCATGTCCATTATGTTACTTCTTCTTTTTTCAACAGGCGTTTTATGGAGATGAAAAATAACACACCAAACAGGCAAAAAAATGCAGTATCAGGCTTCCCAGTCAGCAATCATGTTCGATATTCTAACAAAGGCCAGTGATGCTGCTGTGATGAATCTAAGTGATTCTCCCCTAAGGGGGAGGGGGAAGGGGGAGGGGAGAAGGGGGAGGGAAGAAGGGGGAGGGGAGAAGGGGAGGGGAGAAGAGGGAGGGGAGAAGGGGGAGGGGAAAAGGGGGAAGGGAGAAGGGGGAGGGGGAAGGGGGAGGGGAGAAGGGGGATCGTTTCCCAAAAATTTTGTTCCTCTTCAAACTTTCAATTTATCTCTGAAATTAACCATTTGATGCTCGTTATAGTGGTGTTGTCTAATAAGGCAAAAGGTAAAAACGGTGTTTGGATACTTTTCGAGGAAAATTGAAGTTGGCATCTATTTTTAAGAGCGATAGTGAGTGGTTTGCCACCTGAATTAAGGGAACGACAAAAACAGGCCCAAACGTTCCTTTTCTGTTCAGCCTCCACTAAATCCGTGAAACCTGCTATGTTAAGAAAGAAATGCTGAATGTCGACCAGCTTTAAAAACAGAAGTGCAAAAATGACAGACCTGGCTCATTGCCATCAAAGCCGTGATATCCGCCTTGTTCAAGAAAAAATGAACCCAGTCGAGCTTCCACATCAAACTGGAAGTTCAACCTGTTGTAAGAAATCTCTAGATCGGCCAGATTTGATGGATATCACGGAGAGTAGAGAAATCTTAATTAACAAATACTTCCAGTAAGAACTGTAAATATCTAATATAATAATATATTCTATTTCCATTGTTATAAAAATATTTACAGTTTAAAAAAGAAGTATTAAATAAATCTTTACCGACTGGTTACCATCAAATCCGCGATAACCACCGTGTTTAAGAAAAAAATAACAACAGTCGAGCTTCCACATCAAACTGGAAGTTCAACCTCTTGTAAGAATTCTCTATATTGGGCAGATTTGACGGATATCACGGAGAACAGAGATGTTTTCATTATTTAACTTCTAGTTAAAACTGGAAATATCTCATATGTTAATGTATTCTATTTCCATTGTTATAGAATCTTCTACAGTTCAGAATGAAGAATTGAATAAATCACAACGAGATATAGAAAGCAGCTAAACAAACAAGTCACTGCAAATTGTTTGTGTCTCGTTAGCAATTCTCAAAGGTTTATTGTGGTACAATTTCTTATCTCAAATCAACACTTCTTCAGTTTACCCTTGAACTTTTTTTTTCTTTAGCCAAATATATTCCCCGAGATATCACAAGTCGATTTGATATAAATTCAGCTTGTTCCTTTGAAGGCAGAATCAGTGGCACCATGAACAGTACACAGATATAGAAAATAGTTAAACAAACAGGTCACTGCAAATTGTTGGCGTGTAGCATTTCTCAAAGGTTTATTGTGTTTCAAATCAACACTTCCTCAGTTTACCATTGACCTTGTTTTCTTTTGCCAAATATATTCCCCGAGATATCACAAGTCGATTTGGTATAAATTCAGCTTGCTCCTTGAGGTAAAATCGGTGGCACCATGAACAGAACACGATATCCATGTCGGCAACTGAACAGCCAGGCTATAAGAAGTGTAGCACTGTGTTACATAAGCCCTATAATATCGGGAAAATGTAGCATTATCAGAGCACAATGTATTTGCAAAGTCAGCGAAGAAGGTTTACAGACCGCATGGGGTGACGTGTGTTCGAAAAGAGAGACTTGTGACAAAGCAATAAGTGGTGAGTGTTTCCTTTGAAATACGATCTTGCTTATGTCTTAGCTTATCAGTTCATGATATAAAGTTGTCGCTGAATGACTATTCTGATCGTTTTTCTCTTAATTTGCCTAGATATTAAAAACGTCGCATTTTTCTTTAGTGCAATAAGTGCACAAGGACGCAAGATGAGCAAAGGGAAAAAAGCATCAAACAACGATGGTGAAGACAGCGATGAGAACGTCGACGAAGTATTAACCCCGAGCCAAGCTGCCAGTAGTTCTACACAAGAATGGATTTTGAACCACCCTACAGTAATAAACGACAAATTACGTCTGTCTGTTGAATACTGAATAGCATTGACAACCCCAAATGGTGCCCCTGCTAACCCTCTTACCATTCACCGTGCACTACTGGATTGTGATGTGGACACCACAGCAAAACAGGTACACCAATATTTATTATATACGTAAAAACTCTCAAAAAAGGACCAGATACATATTTTATAAAAAAAAAAAAAAATTCGACAACACCGTGCGTAAGTTCTACCGCAGTAAACAAAATCAGTGCTTTTGAAATTACATGAAATATCTTCGAAGCGTTAGGCAAGTTTTTGGCTCTTCTGGCTAAAAGTAGTCCGAGAAACTATCATACGAATTGGACTGGAGCATATCAACTTTACTACAATCTCAAGTTGATCAGGTACTACTTGTTTTTGCTAGGTACCATGCTACGAAGGCAAAGAAGCTACTGCCATGAAAGAACTGTTCCAAGTCTTAAAAGATCACAAGAATCCTATGATTCAAGAGCTAGTAAATGATTCCTATGAGAAATGCTTCCAGCGAGAAATGGAGTGTTTGTTTGGTGATTTTGAATTCGACGGCGATTGCGGTACAGAGAACGTTGTTAGATGTTGTCTCATAAATCCGTCTTATAGTTCCACGCTACAAGAAGCTATCGCCAAACTTCTAGATGCAAAGCTAACGATTGATCTTTTGGGATTTCACGATGAAAGCCAGGGAACTACAAAAGTAGATGACGACGCACGACTATCAGATCATTTGACTGTCCTAATAAACGACATTGGTATCGCCATGAAGAAATTGGAGTATGCACTGTTCCGAGGCAAGATTAACAAGAAGAAATCCGAAGCGAAGTACACATACGGCTACAAATGCGAGGTAAGTGCATTTGTAAATTGCCTTGCGTCGAACGAATCTTTCAAGGGGAGGTTGTTAAAGAACATGAGAAGAGTAATCGACATTCTTGCCGATCCAGATTGCGAAGTCATACGTCCAATTAGGGTCGACTACAACCTCATTGAAGTGAATGCTGGTCACTGCTGGTCCATTAAAGAAAGGCGGTTTTTGGAAAGTCCCATTCCAGAAGAAAACATTGGCCTGGTCACGCCACGTGCTTTCTCAAAGCACGATCCTCAACGAAATGCAGATCCTAAGTACTTCACGGAAATCCTAGAAAACAGCGTAACGGACAGCGACATCAGTGAGTTCTGCGACGACTTTCTAAAGTTACTACACTTTAATCAGAAACGTCACAAAGACAAAGTTCCGTGTCTAATCGGGGACGCCAATAGCGGGAAGACTAGTCTCTTTCAACCAGTCCTTGGACTCATCCACCACTCCAACATTGCAACAGTTACGAAACAGAGAGCTTTTAACAAAGCAATGATCAATAAAACCACCGAAGTCATTTTTATTGACGAAGCATCCATCTCGACTATGGAAAAAGATAACTGGAAGATATTGACTCAGGGGGGCTACACAGCAGCCGATGTAAAGTACCAGACAGCCAAATCATTCATCAACCGGTGCCCCATGTTACTAACTGCCCAACAGAAATTGCAGTTCAAGCCCGAAGACCAACCAGCCATGGACAGACGACTTCGACATTATACATTTAAGAGCCTACCAGAACCAAAGAAAAAGGCTGCAGGATGGTTGAGAAAAAATCCAATGCACTGCGTGGTGTGGGCGGCAGAAAAGGCGCGCCAGGTAAATAATGACGATGAATCAGACGACACGGGGGTCAGTGACGAAGACCAAGCGGCTAATTTCGATGGTTCACTGCCAGAGCTTGAGAAAGACGCCCTCAGAAGTTTGTCGTTGGCTGATACGTTGGCAAGCACCACTGAAGAAAACGGTGGCGAAAACTCCACGAGAGAAGACAGAGAAGTCCCACGAGAGATCACCCAAGAAGAACGTCTCGCTTTAGACCAGGATGAAATGGTTGCTGTGTTGGAGAGAGCGCTCGAGCAGTGTTCGCCAATGTCTCTTCGTTACCGCCAATTATCTCAAATGTTGCAGGCACGGCTTAAGGAGGTCCAGGCAGCGAAGGAGTTTGAAGAGCGAATGTATCAAGACAGACGGCAGAACCTTTTGTCCAGAGGCGTCACAGAGGAGCATGTGGAATTGCCTTCCAGAGATAGTTCAGATCCCCTGCCTACGCCAATACGGCGCGACTTGGAGGTAGCCAACGCGCAGGCTCGGCGAGAAGAACTGGTGGCCAAGAGAGAGCGAGCGAAAAAGGCGTTTGAGTCACCGTGGCTACAAGCGACCGAGAGGGAACTATACCAGTGCAACCTAACCCTTTCAGCAGTGTTGGATCGAGAAACTAGGGCGTCGACGGACGCATACAGAGAGGTGCTGCAAGACAAACTCAAGAACCATCATGAAAACTTGGGCACCATAAAGTGCGAGTTTGCGTTAGAAGCAAGGAGACGATGGTGTTGTGCTGAAGGTCTGCTAAAGAAAGAAGACAGACGTCTGGTAACCAATCTGGTCCAGACATTGCCGACTATCCATGATCTCGGAGAATCGTCGCAAGGTACCCTAGAGGAAGCTTCGCCAGCTTCCCCTGAAGCTGAAAAGAACAGTGACGAAGAAGCAATGTTCATTACCCCCGTGCCGATTACGAGTGGCCAATGTAGACAGTTCCGCGAAAACGACGACTGCGCACTATCAGAAGCAATGCTCAGAGAGAGTTCCACTAGGAAGCGAAAGAGACCCGCCAGCAGTCAGCCCGGACACAGAAAGGCTCAGAACACTATAACGAAGTATTTTTTCAGTCAAAAATGATCTCGTTTAAGGCTTAGTTATAGTTTATTTTGGCTAATAAAATTTGAGTCCAGCCCTTTTCTTTAGAGAGTCTGCTGTTCTGAAGTCTTGAAATGTGTACTCGGAATCTCTCAAAATCGCTGTCCATTGTCCAAATCCGTGCTTAGCAATCCCTTCCTTTAGAAACTCGTCCTCGTATGCTGTAAATTTCAACACCCTGCGCTGACTTCTTTGGATTCGCAATTGGTTGGTTGCTTGCTGTGTTGGCCTCCGTTTCTCGTGACCAGAACGAACTCGCACTGGGGTTTGAGCAATGGCCTTACGAAATTGATGTAGCTATCGAGCAGCTGCATGCTTGCGTCGGTCAGAATCAACGAGTCGAATCCGTACTTGCCAGCAGTCTTGAACTTTTTCTGGTCAATGAATCCCCCGTTCTCCTTGGCTGTTCTAACCATGTCGACTGTCAAGTACTGATAAGTCATAGGGCGAGACCCCTTCACCTTGATGAACAAATACACCGCCACAAATTTCGTGGCGAATGTTAAGTCTGAGGGGTTGACTTGACCCTGACCTGCCTTGCACGTCTTCACGGTGTTTTCGTAACGAGGCAAATGAAACGTTACCACTTCTAACAGTTCTTCCATGGTTGCCCAGTGCCCCCTAGCATCCAGAGTTTCGATGTCTAGATCTTGTGTCCATTGCAATCTCATCATCTTTGCCACTGTCTTGCGAACTCTTTTGAGGCACAATTCTGTCGATGACAAGTTTCGAAGGACTGTGTCTGAGGCGCCATTTATTTTTCTGAAGTCGATCATTTCAGAGATGGCATCAACGTAGCCCAATCGTCCACCGTGTCCTAGCTTGCAGTCGTCTTGCAAGTGATCGATAAACTTGAATAACAGACTGTGAGAACACAGGCTAAAGTCCAGCACTTCAAAACTCAATTCCTCCTCGTCTTCGCAGCAAAATTTGAGAAATTTAAACACCTCTTGACTATCTGCTGAGCTGCGCGATCTTTCTTGCATCCACCACCACTTCCAATCAACCATTTCGTAAATGATTCGCCAATTGGGCTGGAACTGAAAATGAAGGCAATACTCTGCAAGGTGGTTTTGCGATTTCACTCGATTTATCAACATCGGCAAGTTCTTTGGTACTTGCAACGAGTCCTCCTTGGTCGGGCTTTCCGTCAAAGAAAAAGAACCAACTGTGCTTGGTGTTCACGTGTTTCCTGCAACCGCGTTGACTTTTAAATCCATCGTGATCACAGACCTGTATTGGACAGTGATACAAGCTATCTGTTTCGTCCTTTTCCAAGTGAAGCCGTTTGGGTTTCGGTGATGAGCCATCAATTTTCGACCAGTCAACCTTGCCTTTCTTGTTCATCTCTGACATCTGTCTGATTCACACAGTTTGTTCCACTTACATAAATAGTGAACAAACTACAAAGGCGACGGAAACAAAAAGAATGGCTGCATTGTGCAACTTGCCCAGACTTGCCCCCGCTTGCTCAGGCATGGCAGTGTGTGCTATTCGTAATTAAACTTGCAAATCTTAGGTGACATATGACGTTGGTGCGATTATGTTCAACCTTGTCCGGTCAAGTCAATACGCGCCTCGAAATGTCTTTTAAAATGTGTTATTGACTGTGTTTCGAGTTCTTTCCAGCTTAAAACCATACACCAAAGGTTTTGCCATTTTAAAAGCCATAAACATAGCTGGCAAGAATAGAAGAATGTTTCTGTTGAACAACATGCACAAAGGAACTGCTGTTTTCTAAATAGGAACCATTTTGCACAAATAGGAACTGGTGTTTAGGAACAAACTGTTCCACGTGCCAATAAATAGGAACATTTCATTCAAAACGGAACCATTAATCGGAACAATCGTTCCTCAAATGAATGAAAAGGAACCAATTTTCAAAGCAGGAACGGCGAAAGAAAGGAACAAACGTTCCTTTACAAGAAAAAAGAACCCAAGTATTTGGGAAGTAAAGTTCCTCACGCCAGCATAAAGGAACAGCTATTCCAAAAGGGAACGCATTAATAGGAACAATTGTTCCTCAACTGCACAAAAAGGACCAAAATGGATAAAAGGGGAACAATACTGTTGGGAACATTTGTTCCTAAGCCACTCATTTAGGAACAAAACGTTCCTTTCAATGTAAAACATTCGGAACAAAAGGTCCTTTTTAGCTCTAAGTGAACAATTTGTTCCCATTTTGCACAACAGTTTGTTCCTTTTGATGCCAAAAGGACCAGCAATCATGTTCGATATTCTAACAAAGGCCAGTGATGCTGCTGTGATGAATCTAAGTGATTCTCCCCTAAGGGGGAGGGGGGAAGGGGGAGGGGAGAAGGGGGAGGGGAGAAGGGGGAGGGGGAAGGGGGAGGGGGAAGGGGAATGGGGGAGGGGGGCTAAATCCATCTTTCCCTGACACACTTCTTTCTTTTAAATGCTACAACAGTTGTAGTAACAAACCTTCATGCCCCCTTTTCATCTCATAAACAGTTTTGTCCAATGCCCAATCAACAGCTACTGGCCTCCCAACAATCTCCTTCATGTTTGATTCTTTGATAGCCTTTGCAGCCTCAAAGACACCTGAAAACTGCACAAACCCGAAACCAAGACTGCGCTTTCTCTTCCCTTCCAACTTGGTAGGAATGTGCACATCCGTGATCTGTCCAAACTCCGAGAAGAATTTCCTCAAGTCCTCCTCTTTGCACTTGAATGACAAGTTTCTAACGATGACTTTTGATTTCTTCAGGGATTTTTGACTTGGGGTCTTTCCCTCTCTGGAGAGAAGCACAGCTTCCATACAGCTACCTTTAAAAATCCTGCCAGTCAATTTCTTTACGGCTTCTCTAGCATCATTGTGGGACTCGAAAACGACAAATGCAGTTGGGTTTTCTCTGCCCTCTACTGGAAATGTAACCTTTTCTATTGATCCAATCTTGCGGCACTTTTTTCTAATATTGTTCGAATTGAGATCAGCAGTGAGTCCAGTTATCACCACAGTCCTTCCAATTTCATTTCCTGTCTCTCTCTTCTGTGATTTAGGCTTCTCGACTTGTCTAAACTTCTTTTCTGGTGGCTGGTCGTCTTCTTCTTCACAAGGCAAACTTAGGATTTCATTATCTTTGGTATCTAACAAAATAAGTAACATTTTAACACTAAGTGAAACACCTCACTTCATACAGCATAAACAAATATGTGAGTTAGTCATTAAAACAGTAGAGAATTTGCACCTTATTCATGAGTGCCTGTTACTAAACGATTGTTCATGAGTCAGCATGCATTCTTCAAGACACACTGTATGAAGCACACAGGAAGTTTGGAAATCATGAAAGATGCATAAGAGTTGCTCGAGGCATAACTGTAGCTGAGAGCAACTCTAGCTGACACATGAACCAATTATTTTATAACATTTTCATGGTGGTAGTTTAATGCTGATGTCATCAGTGTGTACCATGGAATATGAAGCATGCTCATGCAATTGAAATGGATTACACAAATTTACTAGCTGCATGTATGTTATAAAATGTAATTACCAACTGCAAATAATTATTATGATTATTAGCCATTTTTCATGAACATTATTTGTATTTTGTATGATAATAATTTATCACTCTATTACGTAGATAGCTATTATATATTAATAACAGGAGATGTACTTCACAATTTCACAACTGCAAAACAAAAAATTAATGCCTATTAAAGAGTAGAGTTCTGGTAACAATTGAAGGGTGTTCTGCAAAAGGGGCGTACATTGTATATCGCTTTTTTGCCTTAAAATCCAAAATATCTCTTAACTTACATGTGTAAGTTCTGCTTTGGCAAATAGACTAGAAATGAAGTTCTGTACTTATTTTGTGATTAGAAAGCTAGGATCCAAAGGATTAGCTGAAGACTTTTCCCCAAAACTCAAGAAACAGAAACAAAAGGATCTGATGCATGATTGATTTCTTTTGTTTGTTTCCTTCATTACTTTCTTTACTTGTAAATAAGCAGCAGCCAACTCCAAACCGTTGCTACTTTGGCTGTTGCACACTGATTCAAAATTGTACATATGGCTATATAACTTCTATCATTTCATCTCCTATAGCTTTTTTTTTTGTTTTACCTCTTCTTTGTACCTGAATAGTGTGAATAAAGATTGCTGTTGTTGTTGAGTTGGTCCAGTTGTAAGCAAAAGTTCTACACTAATTAATTTGCTGAATCCAGGCCTATAAATCATAAAATAAGTGCAGAACTTCATTTCTGACACCAAAACCAGTCTGTATGCCAATGTAGAGTGAATTTAGAGAGATTTGGATTTTAAGGCAAAAAAGCAATATACACTCCTTTTGTGGAGCACTCTTTAATTGTGAACTTTTACATCAAAATACAGTGGAACCTCGATTTAACAAAGTGCCAAGGGACTGGGAAAATTGGTTTGTTATATCGAGGGTTGGTTACATGTATATCAAAGGTTCGTTATATCGAAGTCATTTTCCATACATTTTAAAAGGTTGGGCTGAAGAATATCGTTCATAATATCGAGGAGTTTGTTATAGAGAGGTTCATTAAATCGAGGTTCCACTGTATACATGTAAATAGGCCCCCACTGAAAATATTCTTTATTCTTATTTGATGTAAACTGTACTGTGTACAATATAATTATGGTCCAAAAAGAAATGCCTTTATAAAGAAACCTTGTATCCCTTGGATGGTACTTAAGTTGTGGTTTAAATTTGGTTTGGGTTTAAAAATTTTCCAACCAAAAATTCTTAAACAGAACAAATTGAAACTACAACATTAATTTTATACTGTCTGGTAGGTTACTAAATCTCCCATTTCCTGAAACAATTATTTTTGTCCCATACTTAAACAATCAGCAAAGTTGCCCAGTTCTGGTTTGGTCAAGAGTAGTAGAATTACTCCCAAATAGAATCCTAAAGTGTGATGTCACAAATATTTGAATTTTTGAAATTATGGGATTGGGCAATTTCAAGAACTTTCAAAATGACTTGTACCTGTCAATCACAAATTGTACTCAAGGTCATGCGATAACCTACTATACAAATTATTCTAGATAACAGGAGTGTACTGTATGATTGCAGTTCACCACTAACTCACTTGAATTATCATCATCACCATCATGGACATTTCCACCTTGTTTAAGTTTCCTCTTTTCATGTTTGGGTTTCTTGTCAGCAAAACAAATATTGAGCTGTCTCCCACCATATGTCTTCAAAGTATTTTTGGCTTTTTCTGCATCTTCAGTGAGAGCAAATGTGACATAGCCAAATCCTCGACAGAGGCCCTTTTTCTCTGCATAGAAATAAACTGATAGTCAAACTTTATATAGGCTATTATACATGCATAACTTTATGAGGTTATTATTATGATTTCACTGTTTAATGGCCTCATTTGAGGATTTTGTTGTGATTCTAATTGGTCGTAGTTATTCATTGGCCCAAATTGGGGATTTTGTTGGTTGTTGGTATTACATACATGTAACTCTTAAACTTATTTCTCAGCAAAATTAACATTTTTTATCTCCCCCCTCTACCATGTATAAGCCTTTCGGAATATTACCACCCTTTGTGATTTTAAAATGCTGCTACAAAATATATAATGTTACATAAAAGTTATTCATTTGGAATACTACCACTCTACGTGATCAATACATTCTTTTCATCAGAATTACCTCAACTTGTAAAATGCCACTATAAAGTATGTAATGATATGTAAGACCTACAACTACACTTATATAAATTGTTGTAAGAACTCTGTAAACCACACGCTGTAAAACTGATGAAGGTCTAAGACTGAAGCGTTTTTAAATACATTTTTATTTTTTAGCCTTCACAAAGTTGTCCGTCTTCTGACTTGTTTTCAAATTGTATAATTGTATATAATTATATACAACAGATGTAACACTAAATACATTTACAGACTCAGATAACAGCTAAGAAATGTTGGGTCATGTTCAAACTGATTTAAGAGAGTGAACAAAGAATGTACCAGTAGTCCTGACTGGGTTTTGAACCACTCAGCCAATGTCTGAATGAAAATAATACTCTTGGAGAATGATATACATTGTACAGTCCATTTCTTTGTCTAAGTTGGGGCCAGGATGTGGAGAATCTTTCCCAAAACTTATGTACTACTGAAAGAGATACTCAGGGATCATGGTGCATTTCATGCGATATCTACAGTAAAGGCTGTTTTCCATATGATGATCGCTATGATCACTGCAATCGCTGAAACAGTTTAGTGATCATAGCAATCAATACATAGGGAAACCACTCTCCAGCGACTGCAGCAATCTCAGTGACAACGAGCGATGAGATAGATTTCAGTTCTTTCTCAGGGATTGTAGCAATCGCAGCGATCTCAGTGACCATGATCGCTGAGATAGACTTCAGTTCTATCTCAGTGATCGGGATGATAGCAGCGACCATATGGAAACCACCCTCCAGCCATTGTAGCGATCATAATGACAGCAAAAATACCAGGGTGCACCGCATTTCCTACAACAAAATACCAGAATACACTGCGTATGTCCACTTAGCCTGTTCCAGGCGTTCAGATTGTAAACAGGGCGTGATAGTACCGCAAAGAGAGATGAAAATAAAGTGGCAAAAAATGGAAGGGAGCTTGGGACGGGAGGCAGGAAGGAACACCT